>JAWPHD010013110.1:0-70737 GCA_037043455.1 Cyrtodaria siliqua
GGCGACTGTACGCGATACCAAAGTGTATTCCAAAATCGGCACAATGTTTTTGAGTATTTTGCTAAAGGGAAGTAACGCTGACTCGAGTTCCGGGTGTGATGTCACACCTCACTCTTCACAGTGGAGGTATGCTCTGCTGGACTTGGACCGGTAACCAGAGAGGTCAAAAGTTGAAAATGGTCGTACTCGAAAGTAGTAGCATCAGTGGTGTTATTTGGGACTGTGTAATTGATTTAGTACATAAAAGAGGTACGTATATTTACTGTTTTTGTTTTGAGGATAGATTTCCGAAGATATGGGTGCAAAAAGCAAAGGAATCAGTCATCAGAGTGCTGAGTGGTACTACTTTGTATGAGGTAAGATTTTAAACAAAATGAGGTGTGGTTCGGCTGTTGTTGTCAAAAAAGGTCATCTACTTTCATTTTGAGCCAAAAGCTGGTGCAGAGAGCAGTTATGGTCATTGTTGTTTTGCTATTTTTGTGTTTTGTCGTCACGTATATACATTTTAATGGATATCTGAAGTGTCACGGAGCATTAGGGTAAGTGTTATTCTGTGTAGAGCTAACATTACGGTCTTTGTGAAAATAATGGTGGTCCAAATCCGTTATGCGAAACAAGAAGCATTATGTTTGGACTAAAAAGATTTTGATTTTGAATTTTGAATTTGAATGACTCCGCCCCAGAGTCGACCAAAGTGTCTGAATTGTGTGCCAAATATATAATCATAGCACTGGCGGTTAATTTAACCTAATTTCGCTTGCTATGTTTATGGGTGTGTTTGGTGGTTTTTATTGCTGTCACTGAAGCACTCTTGAAATGTTTATAGTACGGTACGGCTTTTGCCCTCAACCATTTACAAGCGTCCAAGTGTCGTTTCTTGATCCTCACTTTTTTAAATCGGTTTTGTGATAAATCCAATGCCAGGCATGTGTGTTTGCAAGGAAAACATGTGGAAGACATGATGAAACAGTATGCCACACAGTTTATAAAGTCAATGACGAGTGGGACGTTCTCGCAGAAAAACGGACAGCGTCATTTCATGTTCGCCCCACATAGTTTCGTCCCACGTCGATTCACCCACCATTTCTTATTTATTTATTATTACTTAAAATAACAAAAAGGATATTATGATGTAAATTATAAAATAATGAATGAATTTAAAAACCACAGGTTCGTCGACTGAGTTTTTTTTGTGGTATAAAAAATATATATGAAGAATATGTTTTATTAATGTATGTTTTCTGATCACGTCAGGCATTTTCTAAAACTACTATATATTAATAAAGGTATTGATTTCATTGACATGCCTAGTATTTTTCGAGATACTCATGTAGTTGATTCTATCCCAAAATATTTCAAAAATTCCGAAACTCCTGTAATTTGTTATAACTATAAAAAGCCTATTAGAAATATTATTTTCAACTACAACAAAATAGTTTCTGACCTTGATAAAGTACATAATACTCCTAAGGAATGTGAATGCAACACATTAACATTTTGCTATGCTCCAGCACGTCATGTCATCACTGGTAATTTTGATATTATTGATAAACGTATTCGGCATTTGTTTCCGAAAGGTCCTAAATATAGATTACCTGCAACTATTGATTTTAATGCCTATCGTGGCCAGATCGCCCACTTCATTGAAGATTTTAGTATCAAATGGTGTCGTAGAGAGCATGCGGACCCAAACTCACTTTCTACTTGGAAAAAATCAATTCTGAAAGTTATAGATACACGTATTAACTTTTATAATGCTAACCCCTCTTTACTTCCTCTGAGACCTAGGTTTTCCTTTCGTAATTTAAAATCGGGAATTCAGGAATTTCATAATAAATTTGTTTTAGTTCCTGCAGATAAAGCAGCTAATAATGTAATTATTGTTTGACGCCTACATTACGTCAATGTTTTATCTCTGGAACTCGGCAGCACCAATTCGTATACTCCAGTTAATTCTACTGAGGATGATGTTGTTTCCGCACATATCACTCGGTGCACTACTTTCAAGGCTGGTGTAAACGATAAGCAAAATAAACTGCCTACTATGTACTGGATTCCTAAATTACATAAAAATCCATATAAGGCTCGCTTTATTTCGAATTCTAGTGCCTGCACCACAACAAACATCTCCAAACTTTTAACTTCTTGTATTACTGCCGTTAAAGATCACGTTAAACTATATTGTGATAAAACTTATGAAAACTCTGGGATTAATTTATTTTGGTCTATAAACAATTCAGGAGACGTTCTTGATAAAATGTTCAATAAAGGTCAAGTTTCATCAATAATCACTTATGACTTCTCTACACTATATACAACCTTACCACATCACCTTATTAAAGACAAGCTAATTTCTCTTATTCAAAAACATTCGCTAGAGAAAATACTACATTTTTGGCATGTAATAATATAAAAATCGTTTTTTACTAACGGTAGTTTAGACAATTATACTATGTGGACTTGCTATGAAGTTTGTGAAGCACTCATCTTCCTATTAGATAATATTTTCGTCAGGTATGGAACATCCGTTTATAGACAAATTGTTGGTATCCCTATGGGTACAAACTGTGCACCACTTGTCCAGATTTGTTCTTATTTTGCTACGAAAGGCATTTCATGTTGAGTCTTTCACCAGATACCCAGGCAGATGTTATTGAAGCCTTTAATGACACCTCTCGGTATCTGGATGACATATTGAACATTGACAACCCTTTCTTTCCAACTATGGTTAATTATATTTATCCTAAAGAAATTCAGCTTAACAAAGCTAATATATCTGATAATAACGCTTCTTTTCTTGATTTAGATCTCTCGATTGAAAATGGTAAAATAATTAGCAAAATCTATGACAAGAGAGATGATTTTAATTTTGACATTGTTAATTATCCGCACTTGGATGGGGATGTTCCCCGAGAACATCCCCGAGCAACTTCTTATAGGGTGTATGTGTCTCAACTTATTCGTTTTTCTAGAGCTTGTACTCGAGTTGAGGACTTTAATATTCGTAATCTTTGTATAACTAAAAAGTTACTCAATCAGGGTTACCGTTACCATAAACTTCGTAAAACCTTTGCAAAATTGTATTAGCGTAACCCTGATCTTCTTTCCAAATATAAAAGTAATTTAAGGACTCTTCTGGACTATCACAACCTGACTTCTATGGTGATGTGATTTATAAACTTCGTAAGATTCTTGGTCATGATCACTTTCATACTATCTTTGTTAAACTTTTTAAAAAGTTTATCAAAAGAGGTTATGACCCTATCATTTTGCAACGTACTGCATGCTTGGTGGTGGACCCTTTTACAGTTCGCCACTATGCTTTCCTCTTTAATTGTACGATGTACAGGCTGTGGACCCTATGATGACGCCTACCTAAAGCCCATTGGGACGGTGGCGTTTGATGTTTGTCCATGATCTTTCTTGTCGTGCCCTTAATGGTTTATTCTCTTACTGCTCTGGCTTCTGCCAAGTCATTGAGTACCTTCATTGTGGCTTTCTAGGCTATTGTTTTTTTGTATTATATGTACACGAGCACATTTGTGTTTTACTTATATTGCCTATTGATGCTGCCTTGTTGGTTAGAGATTAGATCATGGCGGGGATTTCTTTATTTACACTGTCCTGTTTTAATGGGATGACAGTAGGGTAAATGTGAGGTTTGGTGCACCCTAGAACCGGTTTAAACCCCCCAGTGGCCTACTTTTCCACTGACCGTTCCAAGGCGGTAGCCCTATTGTCAACCCTTTTGTGTTTGTGATGTCGTTTGAATTTATTATTGCTTTTGCCTTCTTGTTTGTCTGTTTGCATGTTTGTTTCTGTGTTTTGTGGTTGACTGTCCTCCTTGAATGCTACTTTCCCTGTCCGATCTTTTTATATTTCTTATAATTGTTTTGTCTCTATTTTTTTTTTAAAAGTTTAATATTAACACAGTCCAAAATAAAAAAGGAAAATCCCAGTTATCTCTTTAAATTACCCATCCAAAACGACCGAATTGCACTTGGATCAATAAGCAGTTGTGGGCGGTTAGCTCCAAAAATATGGATATTTGTATTTGTAATGTCTTCATAAAAGTTTCTCTTTTTTAATCGTTTCTATAGAGGGGTGGGGTTTGACCAAAAAGTCTCTTCTATGGGGGTTTCTTTATTTTTAATTGCTTCCATGGGGAACTAGGTCCTTTTTTTGTTGAAAAAGCTTCTGTAGGGGGCACCTTGATTTAAAGTTTCTCCCCGCTCCCCACCCCCACCACCACTATCACTTTGCTATTATGTTTATATTATTAATTAAAAATGTGTTGATTATTTGGTTTATATTTTTAAAACAATCATTAGAACTATAGGTGGTGGGGTAAATTGAAAATCAAAATCTATGGGTGGTGGGTAATGAAAATACTTAGGCGGTGGGGTAAAAAGGAAATATATATATATATATATATATATATAGGTGGTGGGGTAAAAAGGAAATTTAAATATGTAGGTGTTGGGGGTTAAAAAAAGTGCCTCCAACCCCACCCCCATGTCTTTTTTTCTGGAACAGCCCTAATTCAAATATAAGAACAGATAATTTGAAAGCTATTTGTTGATTAGGCCTTTGACACACAAAACAAAACAATATTTTATTTACCAAATAACCTTGTATATTGCAGGCAGGAATTGAAACTGCTACACCACTTCCTACATCAATATGGACCACATCTTTTGATGCACAGGTTCTGCAAAAATAGTTTATGATTTAAATCTAAAGGTAGATTCACAGATATGAACAATATTAGGGCTGATTACAGTTTATTAAGTGGATTCTGCACTTATGTGTTTTAGACGAAAACTATTGTGTATATAGTATATAAAGAAGGCTAAAAATATCGGACAGGGAAATAAGTCTAATTAAATCAGGGTCCCAATGATCAGTACATGAAAAATGCTTATTAATAAATGCAGACAATTCTCAAGTTTTTGCGTCTGTGTGATCAAGATCGATTCAGGACGTTTCGGCACCAAACCATTTCGACACCTAGACGTTTCGGCATCAAACCATTTCGGCATCTATTTTAATTTTTACCCTAGACGTTTCGGCTCCCATTTATAATGAAGTAAATAAATTAAATATCTTCTATAAGATCACTTGTAATTCATTTAAAGTTGCAAAGTTGATTGCCTTAATGGCAACTCAGAAGCGGTTTTGAGCCTGAATACAACTAAATCATTCAACATAAATAGGGCCCAAATGATAATCACTTGTAAAATGTAAGTAACTATGACTTTTATATTATATTGTAGCATGGCCACTACATTCCCTTTGTAATATCTCAGGTGTAAATCGTTTAATTGAAAATACTTGAATATGTTCCCTTTAACATGTATAATAATGTATACCTAAGACCAAATAAAACTTGTCTGCATTCATACAGTATCTTTTAATTCTTCACTTTACCTTCCTGTCATCTCAATATCAACGACTACGGTATGTGACTTGAATAAAGCCTCCACAAACTAACCCATTACTAAAAATCATCTACATATAACGCAAGCGTTATTATACTTCTTGTTCATAATCAGATGAATGATCTAAATGCAGATTTTAGTCGGTATATTTATATAATTGTTTATACTGTATAAATTACTCACATTTTGAGTGGTTAACGTCTCTGACTTGAAATCACTTGCCCCTCACCGCTGTAGGTTCGATCCCTCTGGGGCCTAGTAATCTTTATGTGAGGAAGCTATCGGTGGTTCTACCCAGGTGCCCGCCCGTGAACGAAAATTGCCCGGAGGGGCACCTGGGGTCTTCCTCCACCAATGGAAGCTGGAAAGTCGCCATATGACCGTAGCTGTTGGTGCGACTATAAAATCCAATTCAATCAATCAATCTCACATTTTGATTATGTCATTACATTTTTAGATTTAGTTATGAAATGTGTTTCACATGGTTTATACAATGTTGGACCAGTGACATTTAATACTAATTTACGCTTTTTTAATTCCAGACGATGAGTCAAATAAACAAAACAAGCATGTAACACCAATTAACTTAAGACATTTACTATATAAATATAGACATACACAATTATAAATGTATTATCATTCTTTTAGAATCAAGAGGAAGAATTTAACTTTTGAATGCTAAAACACTCAATGAATCATGGCATAATTCAGATTTTCTTTCAAACTTTCAATTTCTTTTGCTTACAAAATGAACAGTCAAATGACAGATAATTTACAGACTTATGGGATTAACATGGTGAATTTGGGTTTTAAACAACTTTAATATGGTTGACTGCTTTATTTCAAATTAAATCTCCATACAAACGAAAAACTGTTAGTTTTTTTAAGGGGACATGCATGTTTTCTTTGTTTCTTTCAGTAAAAATGCATGATTATGTTCCTAATTAACGTACAATAAAAAATAAAGACAAAACTAACAAAACAAGAACACAGCAGGCAGATGCATATTTCCCCCCCCCCCCCCCCCCCCCCCCCCCCCCCCCAAAAAAAAAAAGACGACCTAATAAAAATGAAACACCAACAAAGACGACCTAATAAAAATGAAACACCAACAATTGTGATATAAACCTGTTTGTATCACAAATGTCCTGAAAATAAACAACAAATGACAGCATACACAATTAAAATGATGCCAGATCCATTTCAACCAAACAAACCATACATAAATAGGGCGGAGATATCGAAGTACTGGCATTATGTTGAATTTCTTAACATTTGCTTCATATTTATAAGATACTATTATATTTAAACCTTTCCTTTTTAACAAATATACATTACAACATGTTATTGCCGTTTTACCCTATTGTCAATATATTTTGTTAACAATATATTAATAATTACAACAAGCAATCCGAGGGACGGCCATAGTCCCAAACCGGGTCTTGTGCAAAATTAACAATTCAGAAGCTGCACAGTTGTCGAAGGTTACTGTTTTGTCAACACAATAATTGCACATACGTCAAACTGCTATTAAAGGTTACTGTGTTTCGTCAACACAATAATTGCACACATGTCAAACTGCTGTTAAAGGTTACTATGTTTCGCCAACACAATAGTTGCAAAATTGTCAAAGAAATAAAGTTGTTATTAGCCAGTTTGTTAATTCTGAAGTTATTGAAGAAACAGTTATCTTTGAATGTACCCATATGAAAGGTTGAATGTAGCCATGTGAATTATCATTCAAAGAATGTTGAATACCTTACTATGTTTAGCTGCAAAATATGTGTTCCTGTGTTCTGAAGGTATCGTGACATTGACCTTTGAGCTACGGACCTGGGTCTTGCGCGCGATACGCCGTCTCATTATGGTGAACATTTGTGCCAAGTTATTTCAAAATCCTACGATGCATGACAAAGTTACAGCCTGGACAAGCCTATTTCTGACCTTTAACCTCCAAGTGTGACCTTGACCTTTGAGCTATGGACTGGGTCTTGCGCGCGATATGCCGTGTCATTGTGAACATTTGTCCCAAGTTATTTCAAAATCCCACAATGCATGACAAAGTTACAACCCGGACAAGCCTATTTCTGACCTTTTACCTCCAAGTGTGACCTTGAACTTAGAGCTACGGACCTGTGTCTTGCGTGCGACATGCCGTCTCATTATGGTGAATATTTGTGCCAAGTTATTTCAAAATCCCACGATGCATGATAAAGTTACAGCCCGGACAAGCATATTTCTGACCTTTAATCTCTGTGACCTTGACCTTTGAGCTATTGACCTGGGTCTTGTGCGCGACACGTCGTCTCATTATGGTGAACATTTGTGCCAAGTTATTTCAAAAATCCCACAATGCATGACAAAGTAACAGCCCGGACAAGCCTGTTTCTGACCTTTAACCTCCAACTGTGACCTTGACCTTTGAGCTACGGACCTGGCTCTTTCGCGCGACATACTGTCTCATTATGGAGAACATTTGTGCCAAATTATTACAAAATCCCACGATGCATAACAAAGTTACAGTCCGGACAAAAAAACAGACTGACTGACGGACGGGGGGCAAACCTAAAGTCCCCTCCGGTCCGGACCGGTAGGGGACTAATTAGCGTACACTGTATCAGCTCACCTGCAACAGCTACATTAAAAGGAAAATAAAGCATACGGTTAGTTGGTGTGTTTGAATGGTGTTTTAAGCCATTTTTCAGCACATTTTAGGCTATATACGACAGTGAAATCTTTTCATGGCGGAGGCAGATCACTCGTTTATTCATGGGTAGAACTATACCATCATATGTTTGCACAAATAGTTTAGATATATATGTAAAAAGTTGAAAATATAATATGCACAATATTTATTCTCAATATCAGTGGTAAAAATTAGGGTGTATAAATGACACAATGCACAATTCACTAACTCCTTGAAAATATATTGATAGTGTGCGGAAATCAAAACAGTAATTTAATCTGCAGCCAGCCAACTATCGAAAAAACACCTGAAAGAATAAACATCTCATCACTTACTTCCTTCTGCATGTCTCTCTTACAGTTGTTCTTCACCACTGGTATCCTAATTGTATTCTTCTGTAAATCATTCTCATCTACGTCCATGGCTACAGGCACCTATGAAACAAATATAATCATTACAAACTAATATTTAAAGTTTTATTAATGAACACATTATTTATCCATTAATTTATTTCGTAAAAGGTCAAACCAGACAATAGGTCAAAGGCTCTGTATAAATACACTTATTTCATCTAGTTGCTACCATTGTTGATTCCAGTCATGCTGAAAGATTTCAAGCACACAAGTCAAATTTGTGTGAAGAGTCATGACTGTATGTGTGCTATGGTTTTCCAGTTATGAACCAGGTTGAAATTGAAAATAAAATGTTTCTACCGACTGATGACTATACTGACAATGTTATCTGTATAGTGCTATTAAAGCAGATAACTGATAACACTAAAAAGCTGATTCACTTACCCTCTTAACAACCTCACTGTATGGCGTTTTCAACATGCATGGAGCACTAGCTGCAGTGAGTTGTCAGAAAGTGTCGGCCATTCTGCGCTGTCACAAACTATGGTGTATTCTTGGAGTTCACAGGCCGGACACACTATCTTCTCCAAATCATCAACAATAGCCCACCAGCATAAACTTGCACAAGCTCGGTTAAGATGTAAACCATCTGGGCATAAATGATTACCAGTCTGAAGTGAAAGTGTTTTATACATAAACAGCTATGTAAAATAAAATCCAAACTCCAAAAATAATAGACAGAAGGCTTTAGGATATGTGATCAAAAATGTAAGAAGGATATTTGTCCTACTGGCCCTACCAGGCCATACTTGATAAATAAACACACTAGAAATTAATCTAAACAAGTCACAAATTTAAGAAATTGATATCAACAGCCTTTTGGTAAACAAGAAAATCGGTAGAACCGATGGATGCTCCCGAAATGTATCCTCAACTTATCATATGGCCTTGTATCACCCAGCACTTTTCAATTTGCAGTTCCATTAGTAGTTTATGCTCCAGAAAAAAGTATCTAAGTATAAAATTACAAAAGGAAATAACTCTAATTAGAATGATGACACGGTTACAGTTCTTGCACTCTGCACTTCGACTTATTGCCTTCTATCATTGTCTGAAGTTCCACTGCAGTCCCATCAGTAGTTTTGAAGGTATGCTCCAGACAAAAATTCTAAGTATAAAATTACAAAGGGCAATAACTCTAATTTGAATGATGACAGAGTTACAAAGGGCAATAACTATAATTTGAATGATGACAGAGTTACGGTTCTTGCACTCTGCACTTCCTCTCATTGCCCTCTACCATTATGTGAAGTCTCAGTGCAGTCCCATCAGTGGCCATCAGTAGTTTTGAAGATATGCTCCGGACAAAGATTCTAAGTATAAAATTACAAAGGGCAATAACTCTAATTTGAATGATGACACGGTTACAGTTCTTGCACTCTGCACTTCCACTTTTTGCCTTCTATCATTGTCTGAAGTTCCACTGCAGTCCCATCAGTAGTTTTGAAGGTATCCTCCAGACAAAAATTCTAAGTATAAAATTACAAAGGGCAATAACTCTAATTTGAATGATGACAGAGTTACAAAGGGCAATAACTCTAATTTGAATGATGACAGAGTTACAAAGGGCAATAACTCTAATTTGAATGATGACAGAGTTACAAAGGGCAATAACTCTAATTTGAATGATGACAGAGTTACGGTTCTTGCACTCTGCACTTCCTCTCATTGCCCTCTACCATTATGTGAAGTCTCATTGCAGTCCCATCAGTGGCCATCAGTAGTTTTAGAGATATGCTCAGGACAAAGATTCTAAGTATAAAATTACAAAGGGCAATAACTCTAATTTGAATGAAAACATAGTTACGGTTCTTGCACTCTGCACTTCATCTCATTGCCTTCTATCATTGTGTGAAGTTTCAGTGCAGTCCCATCAGTAGTTTTGAAGATATCCTCCAGACAAAGATTCTAAGAATAAAATTACAAAGGACAATAACTCTAATTTGAACGACGATAGAGTTACGATTCTTATACTCTGCACTTACTCTCATTGCCCTCTATAATTGTGTGAAGTTTCATTGCAGTCCCATCAGTAGTGTTGAAGATATTCTTCGAACAAGAAAGTGTAACGGACACACAGATCCACGGAAGGATGGACAAAGCGGCAACTATATGCTGGCCCTCGGAGAACATAAAAAGAATAGAACCAAAACGGATGCTTTGTGTCGTATCAGTGGACATACAGCAAAGGGAAAAATTTGAAACTTATGTAGGTTGATGAAGGAGTCCAGAAATACGGTTGCCACACGCTCGGTTTTCGCGACTGCATTATTTGGGAAAAATGTCCCCAAGTTCCAAACATTTTCGTTACATAACATAAGCCCATGACTACCCCATAAACAGTTTCTATTATATGACCCTGTGCATGCCCCATGCTTTCATTTATTAACCTTTTGTTTATTTAAAACAAATACAGTGGCAAAGGAAAATTACATGTAATCAAAGTTTTAGATGTCTGTTTTTATAGGAATAAACACAATGTCTTATTTATTATGTATACCCTAGTAACATTAAATACCTTCTTCCTTTTTTCACAATAATACGGGCTATTACTCCAATAATAGCCAGAGTTATTGGGAGGCAGCACCCACGGTTTTGTTAGCTTGCTCTGCAATTGTAATATTCGTTTAATTGCGCATGCGCAATCTATTTTCTGCCTTCCCCGGCCAGAACTTAATGACAGCGGTATGTAATTTTGTTCATGTTAGGTAAAATAATGATTTTTCTCCCTTTCCTTTGGGTCAATTTTATTATTTGTTTGCAATGGCATAATGAACTTCTGTTAATAAGTATTCCGCCATAATTTCTATTCCAGATGCTTTCAAATTAATCAGAATGTTGATGATTTGTGTTTCGTCTGGATGCTTTGTCTCGTAACGTCAGCATATACAGCTTATATTGCCGTTAACATGGATTTATATGCATGTACACATAAATCCATGCCGTTAATTAGGATAATTTCTGAATTTAAACTGACGTGCTCATATTGAGGTAGATAGTTTGTAATGCATGTTAACTTTGTAATTAATTTCGATAACCCTTTCTTTCCTTGCAAGTAAGCGTGTGAAGTACAGAGGTCCCCGGCATGTATAATGTATAATTTGCAAGCGACCCAATTCGACGCATTCCACCAGTGCACACTTGACTCAGCTGTCGTTATTGGACACTTGCCAGAAATCCGCTCACATTGTAACACTTATTGCGAATTAATGGCTTGAATTTAAAGGTACATACGCTATTGTTTTAGAAATGGCAAATTATTAAATGGCATTAGCAGTTCACACACTTGCCAGAACAGACTCGGACAAATGTAAGGTGCTTGTTTCATAAACAGCAACAATATTAATATCTCGCATCAACTTGCAGAGTTGTATAGGTTTTCTCAAATAAATAAATAATTTACATAAATAAATAAATAATCAATAAATAAATAAATACATAAATAAATAAATAAATAAATAAAAAATAAATAAATAAATAAATAAATAAATAATAATAGTATTATTATTATATATGTATTATCATTTCTCTTGTTGTTGTTTTTTTTGTTTTTTTGTTAGAATAGGCACAATATAAGGATCTAATTTAAAGCCATATACACTAAACAAATATAAAAAATAAAAAAAAATAAAAAAATGAGAAAGCAGCAGAAGAAGAAGAAGAAGAAGAAGAAGAAGAAGAAGAAGAAGAAAAAGAAGGAAAATATATGCAAATAAGGGTTATCTACATAAAGCTATATGTGGTTGGTTTAATAAATACATATTTCGAGATATGGATGCTATTACCTATAACAAATAAATAATAATAATAAAAAAAAATTATAATGTATATCAATAAAAAGTAAAATGAATAAATAGCCCACAAAAAAAAAAAAATAACACTGAAAATAGAAACAATAATAACACGGATAAATGTCTATATAATAATAATAAATATAATAAGAATGGCATAAAATAAAAAAATAAAAAAAAAAGCAACAAAAAAAAAATAAAAAAAAAATAAAAAAAATAAAAAAAAATAAATAAATAAAAAAATAATAATAAAAAAAAATAAAAAAAATAATAATAATAAAAAATAAACAAATACATAAATAATAAAAATAATAAAAATAGTAAAATATAAATAATAAAAAATGGATACAGCTTTCATAGATATTTAAAAAGTAATAATAATACAATAAATCAATAAATAATAACGATATTGAAAAATAAATAAACAAGCGATAAACAAATAAATAAAAAATAAATAAATAATATTATAATAATAAGTAATAATAACAATAGTGAATAATAATACCAGCTTCAATAACAATAATGTTAGTATTCAGTAATCATAATAATAATAATTATGATTATAATAACAATACTAGCATAACTAAAAGGGAGATTTACATTTCATATCATAAAACTATATAAGCTTCGCAACTGGTTAGTGACTTTCGTTTTATTCTGTTTCATGAATCGAGCCTGCTAAGCGGTAGTGTCAATCCAAGCAGGAAGGTGACTGGCCAGTGGCTGGGACCGGGCTTGCTGTATGGAGAATGTGACGGCGGTTCACAAGCTAAATAGCAGTGTGACGTGCTGCATCTGCCGATATACAGCAGCACTCAATAAAACAGCTAAGGTAATGGGGTGGAAAGCTAGTGTGCGCATGGGTTTCACAGGGCCCGCATAATTTCTGCAAATCTAATTCTTGACTGTATGGCCCGCATTGTAACCTTGGTTCTCATGTATTGCAAACCGGCACCACTCCCATTCATACGTATGTTCTAGTACGATATTTAATTTGTTTCCTGTCCATATACGATGTCATAGTTCTAAAAGAGGAGTTTAGTACTGGTTCCTTCCCTGGCATACAATACTTATTCAATCAGCGGATCTTCTTATTAAGCCACTACAACAGATGTTAATAACATGGTAGAGGCGTCTTATTAACTACTTCACGAGTAGCATTTTTCCAACTTAGCCGGTTGCCGTAGTTAGGAAATTGGAATGTGATTAGAGTCTGATACCCCTCATGGAAACACTTGATTATTTTATGGACGCATGCATTTCAATTTGAGGGATAGCCCCTTAACATTCAAATTGATGCCAGTACGTGTAGCGTGTTCTACTAACATGTTTGGCCATCTAGGGTTCCTACTGCGGACAGCAAGTCCGTCGGTTCTATTATGGAGTTTCGTTGGTTTTCGGTGCCATATACTCCGTAAAGGTCGCGTTATCGTCATGGACTGTTAACGGATCATTTATGATCGTCGAGGGCTGTGGCTGCTGTTTTTTGTGGTGTTTTTTTTGCAATACTTGTCTTTTCCTTCCGTCACCCTTTAGTCGTAAAGGCATTCCTGTTCGGTCTCGTATCACAACTTTTACGACGGTTCAGGTAGTGGTAGCAGTGTCAGTAGGAGTCCCTGAGCCTAGCAACAGAGTAATGATTTTGCGTATTGGTATTGAAGCACTGGTCAAAGTGATGTCTATTAGGCATCCACGCCTTTCCGTCTTATTCATCTGGGTTAGGCAAGCCAATTTTATCATCCACACGTACTTTTATGGCCAATTTAGACAGCCCTACGCATGCTGTTTAATTTGCCTCCCTGCACGTGATTATTTAATAGTTGGATAACCGTCACTTTAATATAGACAGGCATTCGAACTGTTAGTCATTTTCAGGGTGGCAGACATTTAGGTCAAAGTTAGTAATAATCAGGCACCTACGTTTTACTGTCTTATTCATCTCATTTATCAATCACACGTCCTTCTCTGGCCGATCCTATTTCACGAAACCCTTTGGGCACAGCTTTGAGACATACGAGCTCTGGGTGTTCTGGCGGCGGTACTATAAACCTTATAACTACACTAATCCCCCTCCCACCTCCACCATACCGAGTCATTTCTTGTTTTAGCACGGCTTCCCATCGCGAAGTCTCACGACTTCCGATCGAATCTCTATACGTTCAGATGACAGCCTCTTACTTTGTAGGTATGCGTGGTTTTCAATCATTTAGACAGCCTTACTCATGCGGTATTTGGATCCCCTGCAATTTAGCAAATAGTGAGATAACCGTCTAGTAAACACTGACTTTAAAACTTTTAATACAGCCTTTACAGGTTTGTAAGACGGATCAGAGTGGCAGAATTTCAATTGTCACCTTCTAATTTTAAATACTGACATAGTTTCATCCGTACTGAAGAGTCTTGTCTCTGCTAATCTTGAATATATGTAGGTCAGTTTAGTTATTCGCAGGATTCTCATGAGGTTGTTACCGGAAGCGAAGATGACCTAGTTCAGCATGGTTAGAGGTGACCGTGTCGCCACTTCGTCCTCGAGAAGGATTTACGGCTCCCAGTAGTCCCTGTAGTCCAGGGGGAACGAACCCGAGGGTTTGACGCATTGGGTGTACAGTCATGTTGACTCAGATATGGTTATATGTGCTTGGGCGATTCGCAAGCATAGTTGGGGGATGACTGAAGTCAGTCCAACACTTTCTATTAATTTGTTGGTTCTTTGTGAGGACTATGACTTCATTTTACAGTTGGTTGTGCACAGTCAGACATAATCGTACAATGATTTATCCAATTTCCTTTGGCTGTGAGGGATTCGCGTTTGCCAAAATTATTTTCTTTTGGCGGTGGCATTATCAAAATGTAATTTTGATTGCTGCTATGTGGCATTATCATAATTTCATTTTGATCGCTGCCATATGGCCGTCAGCGAATCCTTCAATTCAGTGAAATCAAAGTTAATGACAATTAACAATTATATAATTAGTAAATTTCAATGTAATACTGACCACTGTTTCCCAGGGTCGGGATTACAGCATGAAATATTAAGCCTTTTGGGGCTTATTGTTGGTGCATCATGCCTAGTTCGGTCGTTCACATTATTGTAATCTTTAGAAAAGAAATAACTTTCAAGTGATTAAATGAAGAAACATTTTACTTTAGAATTAGAGTTTTGAATAAACATTTTATTTAAGCCTGTTGGGGCTTCACTAAGGGTATAAGGCTGTTGTACCATGCCCTCTTTTGTTTAAGCCTATCGGGGCTTCATATTTTGTTTAAGCCTACTGGGGCTTCATTAAGGGTATCAGGCTTATGGGCCTTGCCCTCTTTTGTGAATCATGTTAAGGGCTGCCATTATATATGTATGTGTTGCCGGCAGCCCGCTATTTGGAGCCGCGCCCAATATTTGCCAAAACTATTTAATATACGATCAAACCTTTTAATAAAGGATAATATTTTCTTGTGTGTTTGTCAAGTTGGTGCCTTCCTAATAATACGGGCTATTACTCCAATAATAGCCAGAGTTATTGGGAGGCAGCACCCACGGTTTTGTTAGCTTGCTCTGCAATTGTAATATTCGTTTAATTGCGCATGCGCAATCTATTTTCTGCCTTCCCCGGCCAGAACTTAATGACAGCGGTATGTAATTTTGTTCATGTTATGTAAAATAATGATTTTCCCCACCCTCCTCACCCTTTCTTTTCATCGTTATGTAGTTCTTTGTCATACTCGTTATTAAGTTGATACATTACTTTTTGACATATTTCATCTGTTTCGTTTTTATTTAGGCCAAAATTGTAAATCCTCCGTTAGGAAAAAGATGCTGCTGTTGTCTGCATATCATTTCAGGCACTTCCTTGGTACAGAACTAGTGTGGCTTCGAAAGCAGAACGATATACCAGAGGATCCGTAATCGGTGCAGCTCCAGAAGCGGAACGATACAACCGACGACGGTGCCGGTGCGGGTCGGTAGCAGAATGATATACCAGATGATCGACACTCGGTGCGACTCCAGAGGCAAAACGATATACCAGAAGATCGGTGCGGCTCCAGAAGAATAGCCGTCTGCGAAACTTTCAATTTAGTGAAATAACGTTTAATGACAATTAACAATTTTACAATTAGTTCAATGTAAATACTGACCTCTGTTCCCCAGGGTCGGTATTACAGCACGAACTATTAAGCCGTCAGCGAATCCTTCAATTCAGTGAAATCAAAGTTAATGACAATTAACAATTATATAATTAGTAAATTTCAATGTAATACTGACCACTGTTTCCCAGGGTCGGGTTTACAGCATGAAATATTAAGCCTTTTGGGGCTTATTGTTGGTGCATCATGCCTAGTTCGGTCGTGCACATTATTGTAATCTTTAAAAAAAGAAATAACTTTCAAGTGATTAAATGAAGAAACATTTTACTTTAGAATTAGAGTTTTGAATAAACATTTTATTTAAGCCTGTTGGGGCTTCACTAAGGGTATAAGGCTGTTGTACCATGCCCTCTTTTGTTTAAGCCTATCGGGGCTTCATATTTTGTTTAAGCCTACTGGGGCTTCATTAAGGGTATCAGGCTTATGGGCCTTGCCCTCTTTCGTGAATCATGTTAAGGGCTGCCATTATATATGTATGTGTTGCCGGTAGCCCGCTATTTGGAGCCGCGCCCAATATTTGCCAAAACTATGTAATATACGATCAAACCTTTTAATAAAGGATAATATTTTCTTGTGTGTTTGTCAAGTTGGTGCCTTCCTAATAATAATACTTATAATGGGTCATATTTTACGGCGGTCCGGTTAAACAAACATCACACAAATAATTGTATAACGCCAATTTTCGGGCAAGTGATATGCGGGGCAAATGACTTTCTGGGAAGGGGAACTTAATAATTCCAGAGCCCTGCACAGAAAGAACACAAGCATACCTGCATGAATGCACTCTGCACTTCTACTCATTGTATTAAGTTGCATTGCAGTCCCATTAGTAGTTGTGTTATGCTATGTATCTATAACATTGAGTGAGGTTTCATTATCAGTTCCATTTGTAGCTTTTGAGATGGACGGACGGACGGACGGACGGACAGGAAGGCAGATGGATATTGGAAAGCAATCTTTATTATAACAGTAAAGAACTCCTATACCGGATTTATTTGCCACTTACTTAATAGTGATCTTGCATACCAAGTTTGCTATACATAGGTCTAACGGTAGATGACACATCCTTTTGTGACAATAGAACGGACAGACAGACAACGCCATTTCTATATCCCATGCATTCGCGAAGACGGGGATAAAAATCTCCATTACAGTGTTTGATTTTAGTCATTGAAAAATTGGTTCAAGATTATAACATTAAAAAACTAAAAGTTTCTAATATAAGTTATAATAAGTTCTTTTTAAACTTACCACCCCATTAGCTTTTTTCATTAAAGGCTAGTAAAAAAAAACACATTAAATTGACCTGAATTTTCTGTCCATATATGAAGAATATCAAGTAAGATGCACGAGAGCAAAGGTCCGATAAGCAATCATTTAACTGGTATATCTTGTCCTGAACTTGCTTCAAATCCCGACCCTTCAGACCAGTACTTGCATTTCTTCTACAGTCTATTTCTCTCTTCAGGATCTCACAGATCATGATGGTTGTATGGGGCGAGTCCTCATGAATCATGTCACACATGTCCATTACATTCCTACAAAAGAAAACAAGCATGTGCAAATAAAGATTTAAGCTGAAGGTAATATTAAAACATAGTGGCATTTTAAGGCATGTGGATGCTTAATAGAGGTTCCCACTAACACAGTTTTAAATGTATATACGGAGCCAGTTAATTTTTGGAGGAAAACCTCATTTACCCGAGTTGTCATCATAATGATATATATCCGATTGATGCAGTCTTGTAGTGGTAAGATTGAGACACCATCTTAGACAATGGAGAAAAAGTGTGGATTTAATTGGTTCCAAAATCACACTCTTTGCTCCTTGGCAACAACATTGCCAAATATCAACGCCTACTGGTGTGATCCTAAAATCTGGAATATAAAAAATAAAAACTGAAGCACTTACCTGATGAATATACTCATGGCAGACATTACATCGTTGGATCCCAGGTGGAGATAAAGGTAGTCGAAACGGTTTCAGTTCCTTCTTCAGCGATTCATGAAATCCTTTGGAATCGTGCACATACCTTGCACCTTAAACATAAGAAGTTCCAGATCAATCTTCTTTAATATGCACAATATAGCCAGTAATTGAAAAAGGCTGGTAGAGAAGTGTTGTTAACAAGTTTTGCTTGTTACACATAGTATATGTGGACAGTATATATGGCAAGAGCTGCTAGATAACTCAGTAGAAAGCATATTCAGCATGCAGACCTTTTAGCAGGTGATCAACCCTGTTGTTATTTAAGAGTTAAGAAAACATTTGTTTCCCTTGTAGTCTATCATTACTGTGTTGCGATACAGATGATACATGTATTCAGGGATAAAAGAAATATAAAAAGATCGGACAGGGAAAGTAGCATTCAAGGAGGACAGTCAACCACAAAACACAGAAACAAACATGCAAACAGACAAACAAGTAGGCAAAAAGTAATAATAAAAGTAAACGACATCAGAAACACAAAAGGGTTGACAATAGGGCTACCGCCTTGGAACGGTCAGTGGCAAAGTAGGGGGTTTAAGCCGGTTCTAGGGTGCACCAAACCTCATACTTACCCTACTGTCATCCCATTAAAACAGGACAGTGTAAATAAAGAAATCCCCGCCATGATCTTATCTCTAACCACCAATGCAGCATCAATAGGCAATATAACTTGTTTTTCCGAAAATCTCATCTAAAACAATCTCATCTAGACTATAATAAGCAAAAATCCAGTTCTCACTTTTGAATATATACAATGGATAAATCATACAATGATTGAATTTTTTATAATATATTTAAAGACTGGTTATTTTTTGAGATGTTATCAAGTATAACATGTCAAACATCAGCCACAAATTGTAAACAAACGCGTAAAAGTTTTTTATTTAAAAAGTAATCAATGATACGCAGCGACGTTTGCGACAAGAAGCATGAAAACGTCAAGACGATGTTACGTCATACATACAAAACAAGTTTATCCACCCAATGAACTTCAACTTGACAACTTTGACATGTTATCAATATATTGTTCATAGTTTGTAATTATATGTATGTGTGTACAGTGGATAACTTTTTAAAAGAAATGCATAAAAAAATATATCATCAATAAAGGATAAAAAAGATGTGAAACCTTAATAGAGTTGGGTACCACGAAAAATATTTATATAACGAATACCGCGGTCCATATCACGGTATATCGTGTTTTTAAAGCTTTGTAGTTGAAAAAAAATGATTTTAAGACATAGTGCGGGACAAGATCAAAATGTCAGGAGGCTCTATAACCATAATTTAACAAAGGTTCAACACTAATTTTTAAATAGGAAGCCTGAATGACTTCCTATTTTTGAAAACTGGTGGTCCTTCTGGCTGATAGGTCCTTCTCATTTATTGTTACATGTACTAATATGTGCTCAGCACCATTCGCACTAGCTGCTTCTAACTTCTCAGCTCAGATAAACGTAATAATTTTGAAAATGTGCATCTTTAGTAGTTATCACAGACAGTTGTATCTGCCTCATTGGTTCCATCATTGGTCATTACAAACAAAAATGACCAGAGATCTAGGCCAGATCTAACTTCAGTGTCCTTTTTTTTGTACACCTTTGGTTAAAAAACATGAGATTAAAAAAAAATATATATCAGAGCGCTAGGCTATGTAGTTTCAAATAAGATTTTTTAAATATTTCCTGGTATAACTATATGTAAACATTGCAGGACCTCTCATTTTACCCCTTGTCGTGGTAAATCACATTGCATTTCTGCTTCAAGCTATCTTAAGATGTTCTTTCTTGTTTATTTTTGTCGTAGGGTCCAAAGTTTATCACCATTTTCTTTTGTTATTTTGCTGTCAGAGGAACGTTTTCAAGAAATGTGCGCATTTTGAAAAAACCGCGAGAACCCGTTATTGATCACGAGAACGCTACTACGATGTATGTGATAAGCGCGTAAGAAACAATGACTCATGATTTATTATATAATGGTGGTGAACATGTAAGCAGATATAAATCAGCGAAGTAAAACATCCTTTTTCTTCGGTAATGTCGGTACATTTTTCGGTCATGGAAATAGCCAAAGTACCGGTAAATACAGGTGCTCACTGGTATACCTGTAATACCGCGAACCTCTAGAAGCGTAACAGCAGATGTGTATGTACATTGTATTTTCATTATACCGCGGTACGTACCGCCCAAGCTAAATACCGGTGTTCACCTTTATACCGACAATACCACGAACCTCTAGAAGCCTAACAGCAGATTTGTATGTACATTGTATTTTCATTATTTCATCAAACACTATTTTAGAATTATCAACTGGCGCTTTTACACACAAAAGCTAGCCGATATAACAGTAACTTATTTCAGTACAGAAAAATGTACAAGAATATATTTGCCACACAAAAGCTAGCTGATACACCCTATACTAATAATGATGGCACACTGTACAAGATGTTTAAGCTTAATTAACTTTACCCTTAAATAAACAAATACAGCCGTTCCCGATTGAGCATGGAAATACATCGCTTGTGTGAATGGATGTTTGACGCATCAGACATGTAAACAACCGATGACGCCGTCCAATAAAATGGAAGTACTCAGTGAATTGAAACAAGTCGTCCCGCTAACTAGTCTCACGTGACCAAAATCGATATCATAACATAACACTGAGTACATGTACTTCTAAAGACTCACGTGTTGATGTATTCCACTCCGCCAAAATAACTTTGGGCGTCCCCATCAGTGTTGGAAGTTATTACTTTCAAAATAGCATATTCAAGTCCAATTTATTAAACATAGCCTGAAACTACCGTAAGTGCACGAGACATAATAATTCCTATAATCGACATTCTCTCTTGCCATAGTTGTGTAAAACCGTGCGAACAATTTAACTCTGGAGATGTGAGAATGATGATCGGCCACTAAAAATAAATCATTGTGCTAATTTATCGTGAACCCTCAAGCATCGTTCAGTGCTAGAAATTGCGTTATTTGCGTGAGACCGTTAATACACATTCAAAAAACAATGATGTAGACTACACACATTTACTTGTGTGTAAAGATCGCTTGCTACTGCGGCAAAAATGGGTCGACGAATCTACTACGCATTACATATTCACACTCTTGTTTACATTTAGCGGGGAATGGGGCGGAACTGAACACACGATGACATTGCGTCAGTATGAATGTCATTCCATGCTCAATCGTGAACGCCTGTAAGGATATTTTTAGGACCAAACATTCCTTTTTTTCTATGCCCAGTAATCAATGCATGAATATTGATAACACAGGTTATATAAATATATAGTTGTTACAATTGGTAATACCTTACCAGATACTGCAAAAAATTCAACGACATCATCCTCTGCAACCCATGACCCTAGGGAATGCATGTTAGAGTCTCAAGCAACCAGAATCTTCGAATGTGTAAGCCTACCACAATCTGAAATATATTCAAAACACTCCCCCGCAAAGCTAGCCATGTCTATTGCAATGTTAATAATATAGACATGTACATGTCAAAGCCGAAAGAAGTATGACGAGAAATGTATAATTATGCGATAGCCGAATTATACATCTCCTATCAACTCAAAATTCCAACGAATATTTCAACGCGAAACGAATTAAACAAATCCGGCAACTGGAGTGTCCGAATTACGGTAAGACACACGATCGGAAATAAACACGCAATTTATAAAACACGTAAAACAAATTCACTTTCCGGAAAAAGATACACTGACTAAACCACTAAAAATATTATCACAGATTTGTGACAACAGCAATCAATAGTTCAGCAAATAGCAAAATAGAAATCTATATCTAAACACAAGTGTTCAAAAATGGCGCAGTCTGATTAGACGGGGAGATCACTCCAATGAATGACTCCAATAATTTTCAGATCATTATTATTTATATTTTTAAAGCCTCAACTATGGTGAAATATAACATTAAACTCGATTTCTAAATAAATATATGTAATAATTAATAGAATATATGTTTTCTACAAACACATCTGAAACAGCTTAGCCACGCCTCGCCCCACGTTACTTTTTCATTTAAATATTCCTTGTTTGGAAATTACAGAAACGGACCCAATCGGCTTCTGTTATATTTGACAATTGACAGCATTGTGTATATAGTCAATACCGTTAAGAAATAGGAATGTAATCGGTCAGACTTAATAGCATAAACACCAGCATTTTTCATACAAGGCACCAATATATTATACATTTATGGAGATGATTATTAACCGAGGCGATAGCCGAGATAAATAATAGTTTTGGTGCATGTCAGCATCATGTATAACAGATAAGTCGAGATTTTTAATATATCAATAAAATACCGATAGTTCAACATCATATTTTATTACATTTTTCTCGGCATAAAGGCAAGGGTACTTGTGAAACGAAAGCATTGCGACTTGTATACAATGTGATTGATATATCACATTCAAGTTTATGTTTTGCTTGTTTTCCACTATTAAAAAGACAGTCAAGATCAAAAGGCACAAGGAAGATGCGGAGCGTAAATTCCCCCAGAATGTTATCTTTAATCCAAATATATAAATAACCAATGTTAAAATAATAGCATACTTGAAATTATCTATTTCATGATATGTTTTCGTCAGTATATGAGATGTTTACTGCTACTCGAGGGGTCATAGGTCAGAGAGTGCAGTATAAATCGTCAAATATACACAGCCAGAAGAAATATCAAAATCGTGAAACAATGGATGGAACGGTCAGAGAAGGCTTGGACTAGAAAATTATTTATCAAAAAATATATGGTAAGAAGGAAAAGAGGAAAACCATTAGCTGTATGGTACAATTACATTTTAAATCACTACGTTGGATGTTTTCGGCAGACATTGTCGCAATTATCAATTTCAGTCGCTCAGATATTTCACCCTTGAAATTTAATATTCTTTTTCTTCTTCGTCTTCTTCCTTGATAAGGACAGGATTTCTAATGGAAGGTTCTGTTGCCCTACAGAGTGGATTGAGATTACCGCTCTCTACTGAGTTGTATATAAATGTTAAAACTATGTACAATCTCTCGAGCAACGTAAGTGGGCCTGTTGGAGACTATGGGCTGACAGTGCTGTCTGGAATCCCTGCAATCTAACAGCATCGGTTACTGCTGATGGTAGGCGATTCCACTCCTGGATTGTCCTTGGATAAAGGAGTATACAGTCTGAGTAGCTGTTGGTTGATAATGACGGTGGCTACCTCTGGTACGCCTATCGTTGTGACGTGATCAACGTCTACGAGCCCATGGTGGATTATGTACAGCATACTCAGGCGATGCTCGCTGCGTCGTTCTGCTAATGGTTTCCATTTCAGAGAGCGGACCATCTGACTCACGCAACCTGGGGTCCTTTCCCTGTAATTATTGTAATAAATCCTCCATCTACATAATACATGAACTGAATTATAGTTTAAACACTATATTAGATGTAGTCGGATAAAGGATAGTGTAATGTAACTGCAGTTTGGATAAATGATTATGTTTTCAATCTGAAATATAAAACTAAAAAAATAAATATGAAATTAAATGTATCTGTAATACTTACTTACTAGTTTGTCATTTACAATTCCTTTATATATAGTCTATATATATGAATGACTGAGGTAATCATTAAGTCCTGTTATTATTACGACACATGCTAAAGTTTGCAATTTACATCCGATACCACCTGCAGAAAATGGCCGCATCTTTAGAAAAGACAGATAATTGGTGTAGCGTACGATTTACACTCTCATTAATAAACCAAAAACAAGGCAGCGAAACACACAATAAGCAGGGTTCAACAAAATTGTTTATGAAAATTATCAATCCCACTTAAATAAAAGGAATTATGTCGATGAACGACAAATCCCATTATTTTCGATAAATGCTTTGATAATTAATAATCATTATATAACAACATTTCTTTTCGCTCCGCGGTAAGCTGCACTTTCTTGATTTCATAGTTAAATATATTGATAGATAAAAATTATTTTTAAATTAATCAAACATTAAAACGATTACGTCACTAAGCAACTTAATTAAGACATTAATATAACACATAAATAATACACAAATTCCTTTTCTCTCGCGGTATTTCCTTTTCTTTCCCAAGTAAACTACATCTGTTTCTTAATTTCATAATTGGGTTTAATAAAGTATATTGATATAGTAATATCGCCCCGTTATATCTTGGTTAATTAAACAAAAGTATAATACTAACTAAGAAACTTAAGACATACATATAAAAGTAGTTTCCTTTTCGCTCGCGGGATTTCCTTTTTGCTCCCGAGTAAACTGCACCACTTTCTTAACTGCATCTTAGTTTTCATAATTGCGTTTAATTAAGTATATCGATACATTTATATCATGTTTTATCAATCAAAAATATAATAATTCTGCCACTAAACAACTCATTTACTAAACACATTCCTTTTCACTCGCGGGAATTCCTTTTCGCTTCTTTTCGCTTCTTTTCGCTTAACTATTCCTTTTCGCTGTTTACCCCAACCCGGGAAATACCTCTATTTTTAGCGACTTACTGTACACGTTGCAGCGATTGGCCAATGAAAAAAAAAGTGTTATTTTTGCATCATGGTTTTTGCTCACCTTTTTGCTCGCGGGGGTTACATTATTTGTTAGATAGAAATAACTACTCAATAATAATTATACTATTAAGATAATAATTACTATTAAGACAAAAAAAATAAAATAATAAGACCAGAGTCGTAATAAACTTAAATCACTGTACTGACATGTGCGTATTAGTCTTTAAATCATCAAAACAGTCTCCGTTTCGGTAATTCATATCTCAGTTTTGGTCCGTTTCGTTAAATCAACTCCATTCCGGTAAATCGTGTAGCGTTAGCTCCTCCCATTAATTTGGTACCGCCTCTGACTTTGGGAGGAGTCCGCTTATCAGACCGTGAGGAGAGTCAACCAACGTTTACCGTAAACAAAGCGGCCATGTTTAACGTCGCATCAAAATAATTTTCGACAAGGATCAACATCATTCCATACTGATCATTTTAGAAAAAGTCCCATATCATTATCACTTATAGTTTTCAAAAAGTACTCTATACAAACTTGTTTTTTGAAAATCAATTTTCGCTGTGGTGGCCATCTTGAATTTCCGACCAACCTGAAATGTTGCTAGGATCATTTAGACATCAAGAGCAACATTCCTGTGAAGTTTCATGGAATCCGTCGAGTAGTTTCAGAGGAGTAGTCGCTACAAGTTTTTACTAAATAACTCTATGTAAACAAAGATGTCCGCTTGCAGCCATGTTTAACGTCGAATCAAAACGATTTTCGACAAGAACCAACACCATGTCATGCTGATCATTTTAGAAAAAGTCCCATATCAATATCACTTAGAGTTTTCAAGAAGTAGTCGCTACAAACTTGTTTTTTAAAAATCTATTTTTAGATTTGGTGGCCATCTTGGATTTCACATCAACATGAAGTTTTGCTAGGATCAACTAGACTTCATTGGCAACATTTCTGTAAAGTTTCATGAAAATCCATTCAGTAGTTTCAGAGGAGTAGTCGCTACAAAAAAAGGTTTACGGACAGACAGACAGACGGACGACGGACACCGCACCACGGCAAAAGCTCTGCTGATCTCTGATTAGTAGAGCTTAAAATACAAGCACTGAATTAAATCATCTGTCATATTGTATGATTTAGGGAATAACACATGAGTAATTTTTATTAAAGTCTAAAAGCATATCTACATGTATACACAATACTACAACATACAACTACTCTTTACTAGTCTGATAGTACTAGGTCAAAGGTCAAATGAGTGCAATTGAATTGGCTTTTACGACCCATCAAAACATTAAAGGTTATATGGCACCTACCAGGAATGAACATATAAAATGATAAAATGAACATGAAGAGGGGTCCAAATGAGTGCAATAATGACTATTTCAACTGTAATTAGTAGTGTTGGGAATCGGTTGAAAATGTGTGATCGATCATCAGAATTTTCAACCAACCGATGATCGATCATTAAGCGATTAAACATGGCTTCCATATAACACCAGTGTAAACTTTTTCAAACTATAATCAAGAAAAGAAACACATTTCAAGTATATTCTGGTCATTAATCAATTGAATGAAACAAACCAAGCATTGATTTAAAGTATAAATTGTGATACCCCTTTAGAGATATGATTTCTTGTTGCAAAATTAGAACTTATTTCATTCTCTTGTACATTTTAGTAAAAGAGAATGAAATAAATTATAATTTTGCAACTGATGTTAGCACTCATTTATGCAGTATAAACATGCTGACAAAGATGTCAGTTTAAAATACCATTAGCTTATAGTCCTTTACGGTACCAACTTTTAATAGTGAACTTTTCACAAGTATTCCTCTTTCTTCTAGACAATGCTTGGTAATATAAAATCTCTTTTTACTAAAATGGTACATGTACTGATGAATCCAAGTCTTCTCTATTCCACAAGTAATTACTTTTTTCTTCCAGACAATGCTAGGTAACACAAAATCTCTGTTTACTGAAATGCTACATGTACTGATGATGGTAACAGTTTGTTGGTGTGGTTCCAAACTTGCTTCAACTGCCTCAAGAGCCTTATTGCAAGAGCGAGCTTGATTTCACTGATTTAACTAATCATTCATCATAAGTTGTACCATTCAGTTTCTTTTATAGGCTTGCTTGTATAATACTAAAGACATCTGACCAGTTTAATACTTTTTTATTTCAGAGAAAAAAGTCTAAAACAAGAATATTCATGATGTCAGTTTGCCGAAAACAGTTGCTTTGTGTGAATTAAAAAGTCTAGCATATTGTAGGCTATATATGATGGTATAAGAATCAACACAAAGTATTGTAACCATAACGTTAAACGGAAATTGTCATTCAGTTTCTTTTATAGGCATGCCTTTATAGTACTAAAGTCCAAGACATCTGCCCAATTTAATTCATTTTAATTTCATAGAAAAAAATCTAAAAAAAATGAAATTCATGAAGTGATGTTGCTTCGTCGAAAACGGTTGCTTTGTGTGACTTAAAAAGTCTAGTTTGTTTGTATGGTGTTTTATGTCATTTTCAAAATATTTTAGGCTATATATGATGGTATAAAAACCAACACTAAGTATCAGTGACCAAAACGTTAACATGTAGGACTTATTACTTAATATATGAAATGAGTGATTTTCTTAGAAAAGGCGATAACATACCAATTAATTTGTACTTTAAAGTTATGTGTGTGTAAACATGTGATTTGTTTTAAAGGTATAACTATTGAGATCTTATTAGAATATATTACATCTGTTTACCTTTGGCGTGACACACGATCTCTTCGGTTGAGCTATAAACACTGCACTAAATTGATTTATATTCTGGCGCAAACACACAATTATATATATAAAACAAAAACTATACATACCGGCATGATTTTTAACAAGGTTTCCAAGATGAAATCTCTCTGCAAGTGATTGTCGAATGCTACTGACGAGACAAACTTGTTGAACTCTATGTGATGCTTTTGCATTACTGGAGAACTCAACAGATTGCTGTGTCCATCTAGAAGTCATCTTGTTCTTGTTCTGTTCTGTTCTGCTCTTCTCAAACAGCTTATATCTGTTTAATAAAAACACCGAAGCACATTTAATACCAAACTGAGAGCTGATTTTGTCCCTCTATATTAAGTCTGTATAAATCATGTGACCCCTAGGGCAAAACCAAATTTGACCCCAGGGTAATCATTTGAACAATATTTGTAGAGTACCATAAGACAATGCAAAAGATCAGAGCTCTATGGTCTGTAGTTTCGGAGATTTTTAAGATTTTTTTTAATGAAACTGATAAGCCCTGTGGTTGGGGCATTTCTGACACTAGGTGCACCAACTGAACACATTTGAGAGAGGTCCATATGAGGATGCTTCACATGTGTTGAAATCTACAGGGATCACATTTAATATTTTTAACCACTTGCTAATAAAAGCAAGTGCGAAAGTTTTCTATTAAGGTACTTGCATTAATAATTTAAAACCTCCATTCATTTTAGAAGTACATGTAAATAATGGGTAGAGGTGTATGTAAATATGTAAAAAAATAAAAATAAAATAAAATATTCTAGTTTCGAGTGTGTGGTGGGGGTGGGGGTGGCGGGGGAGTGGGAGGGTGCAGGGGGAGGGGGCAACATGTGTAAGAATTGACAAAAGCAACACAGACATATGTAAAAAAAAAAGTTTCAAGTGGGTGTGGGTGGGTGGGTGGGGGGTGAGAGACGGGGGTGGGTGGTGGTGGGTGGGGGTGGTGAAGGGGGCAACATATATGTGTAAGAAATGACTAAAACAACACAGAAATACGTAAAAAAAAAAAAAAAAAAAAATTCAAGAGGGTGGGGGGCGGGGTGAAAGACTTGGTTGGGTGGTGAGGGGAGGGGGGGAAACATATATGTGTAAGAATCGACAAAAACAACACAGAAATAGGTAAAAAAAAAAAAAGTAAAAAAAAAAGGTTGCAAGATGCAAAATGCTATAAGAAATCCCAAACCAAATTTACAGATATATACATGCTTACATGCAAACCTAGATCTCTGCCTTTATTGCACATTTAATGGGCCATCACAATTTGGGTTCCATTGGAGCCCAGAATTTGCAGGAGACAAAATTACATACCCAACCCTTTACAACATACTATAAGGAAACCAATTCCAAAATTTAGTTCACCTAGGACAAGAAATGCAAGAGATATAGACCTGTAAACACAGCTTACACGCACAATTTGATGTGAAACAGACACATTTTAAGGGCTATCAGAATTTGGGTTCCATGGCAGCCCAGGGGCTACAGGAAACAAAATTACTTAAGCAGCCCTTAAGATAATGCTATAAGGAAGCTAATGACCAAATCTGTTCTAGGGTAAGAATTGTAAGAGATATAGACTTGTAAACACAGCTTACACGCAAAATTTGATGTGAAATGGGACACATTATCATAATTTGGGTTCCATGGGAGCCCATGGATGGGTTACAGGAACCATAATTGCTTATGCAGCCCTTAAGATATTGCTATAAGGAACCCCATGACCAAATTTGGTTGTGCTAGGATAAGAAATGTAAGAGATATAGACTTGTTAACACAGCTTACACGCAAACCTTGATGTGGGACGCCGACGCCGACCCCGGGGTGATTACATAAGCTCTCTTATTTTTCGAATAGTCGAGCTCAAAAAATAGCAAGTTCTAATATTTTCTACTTGCAATCTGCAAAAAGCTACTTGCATTTAGCAAGTAAATAAGTGTTAAATTTGAACCCTGATCAAGGATAAACTTTGATTGTTAATGTGGCAGGTAAGATTGTTAATACTGTTGAATTCAAAATGCATTCTGCTTTTAACCTGTGCAGTAGAATATAGGAGGGGGAAAAATCAATTTAATACCATTAACAAGCATGAAAAGTTCTCAACGAAAATCGTTGGGCATTTGCAGTTTGTTTTGTGCAAAATTAATACACGCTGATGCTTGCCATTTAAGAAAAAATGAAAAAGAGCATAAACATTTAATTCAATCCCTATTTACCAATTAATTACCAGTAAAATGTGTGTTAAATATCAAAAAGGGATTGAATTAAATGTTCTATGTTGTGCTTGTGTTATTATGCTTTGAAAAATGGTAAATATTTCTAAATTCCCGACGTGTTGCTGAACTTATTTTACATAGTATAATATATTTATGCAAGAAAATCAAAGGGCCAGGGAGCGTTTAAAAGGGGGTGGTATACGGTAAATATTTTTCTCACTTAAATCTTCGCATCATATATATATATTAAACAAGGGCAATAACTCTGCAAAAGATGTGTCAATATTGCTCAATGTCAAACTTGTTTAAGACATTGTTGAATTTGAAATAAACCTTCAAATTAAATTTGGTGAAAACCAGATTCCATTTACCGAAGTTATAGTGTCCACAAGCTAAAACATTTTTTCAATATCAAGGGTGATAACTCGGCAACGTATTTGTCAATATTGCGCATTCTTGAATTTTTTTATAATCTTGTTGAAATAAACATTCATGTCAAATTTGGTTGAAATTGGAAACCATTTAGTAAAGCTATAGAGTTCACAAGGTGAAAAATTCCTATTTTTTAAATAATCAAGGGCAATAACTCTGCAACACACAGGTGAATACTGCTAATTGTCAAATATGTATAAGTTCTTAAGGAAACAAAGCTTCACATCAAATTTGTTGAAAATCGGAGCAAATTGACTGAAGTTATTGAGTCCAGAAAAAACGTGATGGACAAAGTGATTGCTATATAGCCCCCACTTCTTCGAAGCGGGGGTATAGTAGCCCCCACTTCTTTCAAGCGGGGTATACTAATCAAGGTCACACTTAAAATATCTTAGTTGGCCCAAACCCGAGCTTGGCTTGTCCAGATTGGTAGGTCAGTAGGAAAATTATTATATTGTTACTTTCATGTAGATTATGTAAGGTTTCGTGTGTGTGTAAAATGCGGATCGGACATGATACGGCTAGTATAAAAATAATATTCATATGTTTAACACAAATAAAACTTCGGACTTGACTATTTTGGCACGGTCGCATTCGGGTTATGTAAAAAACTGTTATGGCCACAGTGATAAAAATCTGTAAAACGTGTGGATTTTGTTAGTTATCAAAAGCAGACGAGTAGAATTTTCTAAACTCTGTTATGCTAAAGACATTTGTGAAAAACAGGCATTAAGACAAGGGAGATCCCTGACCTGAATCTCTGATATAAGAAAACATCTTAAAATAAGAGTATACCAACCATCCATTTAGATGAGGATAGGTGTGTCTGACCTTGATGCATTCAACACACAAAGACATCTGAGATGAAATACAGGCACCTATACAATTCCAGTGGCTTGATTTGGCAGTAGTAACAATTCGTGTTGTGTGGTTCCTATGTTGAAATGAAGGCCTTAAGTATATTTAACGCCTCACAAAGCGAGTCCCAGTTATCAAGCATCTTCTGCTTTGCCTTTGTGTAAGCTATAAGACAAGTTTAAATAAAAAATAAAGCTGGATAAATGTGTAATGGAGCTAAAAAGAAAAGAAAATCAATGGGTTAAACAAAACTTGCAGCTGGCAGTAATTATCTGTAATGTGCAAATCTGACTGCAGCATCACCTACATAACTGTAACAAGAGCTGTCAGTGGACAGCGCAGCTTGACTATTCGAATTTTCAGAGAACAAGAAATGTTACACCCAGCATACTCTCAGAAAAAAAGAGAGAAAACAAAGGGGCGAGCTGAAGGTTTCAAGAAGAAAAACATTGAAATTTTCATTAAATCAAAGGCCACAATTTTTCTGTGATGACCAGAGGTAATTTCATAATAACCCTTTAAAAGGATACATAATGCAAATGTTACAAGTTGAAAATTTGTAGAAAATATGTTAAAAGTATATGTAAATGCATTTGACCGTTGACCTCTTTGTGATCTTGACCTTTCATCCAATGATCTTGAACTCAATAGATACGATCAATCAATACGGTCCTATTTATAATAGTGTAAGTTTGATGATGATTGGATAAAACATGTTGAAGTTATTTACATGTTAAGAAATGCGTAAACGTAAACATTAACCTGATGCTAAGAGCCTATCAACACATAAATGCAATTTGTGACCATGCACTTTGACCTATAGACCCCTCAAGATCCTTCGAACAGTAGAGTTAATACAATTATCAAATTATTTGTAAAGTTTGACCCAGGAGCTAGGTCCACAAAGGTGGGGAAGAAGCCTAGGGTCTACGCTGGTTGGATGGTTGTATCCGTCTGTTAATGCCTAGTAAGTGTATGTATGGATATAGGGTGGAGATCTCAATGGTTTCCATGTTATGACCCAGTGGCTATGTCCTCAGGGATGGGGAAGGAGCCCGGGGTCTATGCTGGTTGGGTGGTTATATCTGTCTGTTCATGCCCAGTAAGTGTATATATGGTTATAGGGTGGGAATCTCAACGGTTTACAAGTTATGACCCAGGGGCTATGTCCCCAGGGGTGGGGAAGGAGACTGGGGTCTATGCCGGTTGGATGGTTGTATCCGTCTGTCCAGTAAATGTATATATGGTTATAGGGTGGGGATCTCAATGGTTACTAATTTATGGTTACTAATTTATGACCGAGGGGCTATGTCCCCAGGGGTGGGGAAGGAGACCAGGGTCTATGCTGGTTGAGTCTGTCTGTCTGTTCATGTCCAGTAAGTGTATATGTGGTTATAGGGTGGGGATCTCACACCCTCATATTTCACATATTGTGACCCCCAGGGTGGGTCCAATTCTGAACCCAAGGTAACCATTTGAGCAAACTTGGTAGAGGACTGCTAGACGATGCCACATACACAATATCTAAGCTGCAGCCCTTTTTGTTTATGAGAAGAAGATTTTGAGGTTTTTTTCTTATATACTTCTATGTAAAAATGACATTGTTTACCAATTCAGGGGCCATACTTTTGTCTAAATGAATGGAAGAGTTATGGGGATTGTAGGAAGAGGTACAGAATTTGATGTGAAACATTAGTTTAAAATTGTAATGCAATAACGAGTAGTTTTGAAGTTATCATTTTATTGCACAAAAACTTTAAGGTAAGGACAAGACAATCAAAGGGCCATAACTTGTCAAAATGAAAGGAAGAGTTATGGGGATTGTTGGATAAGGTGCAGAATTCGATGGGAAATATTAGTATAACGTTTTAATGCAATAGCTTGAGTAGTTTTAAAGTTATAAATCTATTGAACAAAAACGTTAAGGTAAAGACATGACAATCAAAGGGCCATAACGTTGTCAAAGTGCAAGGAAGAGTTATGGGGATTTTTAGGTAAGGTGCAGAATTTGATGGGAAACATTAGTTTAAAGTTCTAATGCAATAGCTTCAGTAGTATTGAAGTTATAAATCTATTGCACAAAAACTTCAAGGTGAAGCTGGGAACGCCAACGCAGACGCCGTGGTGAGTAGGATAGCTCTCACTATTTTTCGAAAAGTCGAGCTAAAAATGAAGCTGCTACAGCTTGGACATTAATAAGTTAATCGACAGTCAACAATACCGTATGCGTGTTAAATGACCTAGCTGCAATTCTGTGTACTGTTAATAAGTGAGTCACACAAGTAAAAATCAAATGAGAAAATAAGCTGCCAATCTCATTAAAATCAGATCCTTTATGACGCTACCATAATGCTCGCTATTAAGGTTCTGACAATGCTCCATTGGAGGTCACGTCAGACTGACCTTACGAGTATCAGATTTCAGCCTACGAAATTGTTTGGTATCGACAGCTTCACTGCGCATGTCGTGTTTCAGTAAAACGCTGTGGAACAGTCTACGATCGGTATTGAAAGAGACAATGTCCGTAACTTTTAGCTTATAAAACAAAAACAGACATAATACACCAACCATTATTGAATATTTACTGGAAAAAATCAATCTTACCTATATAATAATAGAAGGGTTCTCAATAGATTTCAAAAATAAAATGTCATCTAAATTTAATTGGATTTTATGGCGCACCTAACAGGAATGAACATGTCAGGCTTATCCTCCATTTACATATAAAATATGGAGAATGAGCCTAGGACCGTCTCACCTGCAAAACTGCAAAGTTGATGCAAAATTCTTTTGTTGACACTCCATTTATGATGGGAGCCACGTTTCCCAGGGCACTCGTTTTGCCCTTTTTTGGTCATTCGCCAACCCTAATGATACATATTGTTCCCCCTTTTTGTGTGAAAAATTGTCCTCGTTAATTTTTTTAAACAAATTTGCATTCAAAATCAAAGTTATTCAGCCGATTGAGCCATCAATATTTTATTTACATGATAGGAGTGATAAAACCTTCATCTGCATTGTAAAAAACAAACATTTAACGCAACTAGTCTTCGAATTAACCGACTAGCCCGAGGCTAGTAAACTGTCATTCGGGCTAGTTCTTTTTTTTCAATTTATGTAGTCGGGCTTAAGGAAAATGTACAGGTTTTCATTGAGTATATAAGAATTCGGGCTAGTGACACACAATTTTAATTCAAAGACTGGCAACTATAGGCCTTGACGCTTACTTTTTTTCTTGGTAGTCCAAAAGATTGTGTCTCTCTCACTTCTCCGTATTTTTTGGTCAATTCTCTCTCTTTTCTTTTGAGGGAGAGGGAGAAGTCACTTCTTCCTAAAATCCAGGCCTAGTTTGAACCCTGACTCATCCCCGCTTTCATTTTTCTTCGACCGTTTGATCTGGCAAAACCCTCATCAGCAGATGAAAAGAACTTCATCAGGTCATGCAGTTTGTCACTGCGCCGCCATTTTGTGACTGTTACCAAAGTAAACAGCTGCACCAGTTGGTTGAATACGCGCACCTGTGACATAAACCATCAATACTCTTTGAAGTTTGAACTACTGGCTACCAAGCACGCCAAATGGTTAATTCTAAGATGAACCCGTTTGAGAGTGAAAGTTTTAAATAGACAATAACTACATGATTAGGCTTGGAAGTGTTCGCAGATATTTAAGATGAAAAAGAACTCGTAATATTTGGTTGTCCTTGTCCGATCGGACAGGTAGATAGCAGTAATAACTTGTCCGACAGCAACTTTTAGTTGTCCCGGGCTATCAGACAGCCGTTAATGTCAAGACCTGAACTTATACATCAACACATGGTCTAGGGGTCATACTGTTTACATAGCAACAGGGCACTATTTTCTGTGCCTGTCAGCTATCGGCACATACCGACATGCATAACAAGCGCCGCCACGTAAAAATCGTCAAGCGCCACTTAAAAAAATATTTTATTTTTTTTAGCAAACTGTGCAACTGTATGAATTGACGCAAAAAACACCATAACATAACCTGAATCTAGATCGATTTGGTACTCTGTGGTTACATCAGGGTTCAACACTAACGCAGGTCCGCATTTTAAATTACTGACATTAAAAATATACAAGATGTATATTCATCTCATGTAGTAGGATTATACATATAGGACCGTCAAGCGTTCGCATGACTGACTTTGATAACGGGTTAAAAATGTGGAAAATTCTCAGAAATGTCCCTCTGCGACCAAAATAATAAAAGACAAAGTTGATAAATAATGTAAACATTGAATAGAACAACTGTTTATGTTTTTTTATTGTAATGTTTCGGTAAGTATAGCTGTACATGAGAAGGACCACCTATCTGTTAGAAGGACCACCAGTTTTCAAACACAGGAAGTCCTGCAGGCCACAGGAAGTCCTGTAGGCTTCCTACTTATAAAAGTTTGTGTCGAACCCTGTACATGTAGTTGAGTAATAGCATGCAGATGCTTGTCCTCCAGTCTTCAACAATAAAGCAAAAGCAACATTCCTGTGAAATTTCATGAAAATCTATCAGTTAGTTTTAGAATAGTCACCACGAAATTGTATTTTTTAAAATCTATTTTTAGCTACGAAGGCCCAGTGTTCCAGTGGTCGAAATTAGCAGTAGTCCAAAGGCGAAAATCTAGTAAATATTAATTTGGGCTAGTAAAAATCTAGAAATTTTATATAGTTTATGAAAAAATGATTAATAATTCAGGCTAGCGAACAAAAATCCTAATTTGTTTTTACTGGTGTTCTCCACAGGATTTCAGGATTGACAGGTATTTTGAAATTATAGCAGGGCACACTTTTTGTGCAATAGTTACTCGCTAATAATATGCGCATGGCGACATGCAATGCATTTTAGATTTAGAATGTACATTTTGAAAATCATGCCATCTCCATGTTTTGGAAACAAGGGAAACTGTTTTCCCCAATCAATATTTTATTCGGCTGATCCGCAAGATCTTCCATGTCGCAAGATCTTCCAAGTCATGAGAAGGATGATGGCAAATAAATACTCAAGTCTTTGTACGAGGGTGCTTCAAAATGTTCTGTCACTAGGCATATATCCGTTGAACTGGATATTACACTGAGATAAAGTAGTGTATTTATAGTACTACTGGGTTCGCTCTCTTAAATTACACAACAATTAAAAATTTCCGGTTTATACCCCTGAATTACCTCCCCCTACCACACCTTTTGGATACTGGCATCTCTGAAAATGTCCTTGTTACAAAACGTTGTAAAAATTATTTTAATAATTCTATGCTTTTAAAGTTTCTTGTACGCCATCTGTTGTTATTCGCCTATAATCCATGAAAATGATTGTCGATAATTCGGAAATGTCTTGCTGTAAACCAGATATGAGTGAATGCATATCCCTTAATTTTAGCGGAAATAACACCGATTTTCTTCATTTTGTTTACGGAAATGTTATAATATCTTTTAAATGTCGTAATTATTCTCATAGTATTAATATGTTTTTATATTTTTTTACAAATCCTAGTCCTTCAGTGTTTAAGTTTCATATTCAACATATTATTGTAGAATTTTGCACAATGTTTAGTGAAAATATTGATCATCCAAAAACGCTTTTTCAGAAGACTTCCCTTCCATTTAATGTCCATTTATCATTAAATTAATTTTACATGTTAGCTTAAACTGTTAATTTTTGAGACAATGCCTTTTCATCTACCATGCTTAAATTTTGAATCATGTAATGCACAGATATAACTGGTAATGTATGAGAAATTTCAAAGGTCTTCGACAAGTACTTAAAGAGAAACAGGCATTTAAAAAAGTAACAGTTAACATACCTGAAAAAAACTCAGGACGAAAATGCCTCAGTATGTATAAGTGATGTATATTAAATGTTCCATAACTTTCGTCACCCAAAAGATACAGCATTTATTTTATCATCAATGGAATGGTATTGAAACTTTCTTTCATTTGGTACCAAACATCAACACTCACAACGAGCATATAATTGTTAAAACGCGTTAGTGACAGAACTTATTGAATGACCCTCGTACATCAAAGTCATCATCCGAAACATGTCAAATTGAGTTTCGGTAAAAAACTAAAATGCATCAAACGAAACTGATATGCAATAACTGAATGACAAACCTGCTCCCACAAATACCAAGTCAAAGGCATGCATAATTATCTAGTAACTCGAAAGTTAAGCCAAAAACACTGCAGAAATAAAAATGAAAGTGCGCCATTACAATGGTTCCTATTCTGGTATGAGTTTAGAACATGTGCACATCTAGTTCGAGAACCAGCTATGCTGGATAGCGGTCTATATAATAATCTGGTAGACAATCGAGAACAAGGTGATAAAAAAACATATCATTTGTAATTACAAATCAGCCATGACCTGTTGTCTTCAGGTGTTAAAACACCGACAATTATCCGATATTTGACAGATATTTATTTATCACTGACCGACGATGTGAATTTGAGAATTTAAAGTGGTTTGAACAGACTACGCTCGACATACCATATTGCCCCCACCTGTTTTAAGAAACCTTACCTTCTTCAAAAATCAACAAACACACAATTTTTTGTCTTTGCCGCTAATGGATTTGATTACGGGAGGTTTTTTACTAAGACACCGGTATGGTCAAGACATAAACCTTAAAGCGCTATCATCATCAATACAAATTACAGCTGTTAATTATCTCCTTTCTTTCAACTTACTATTTAGTTTATCTTTTATTATTATTTAATTCATATGCAACCAACCCGTGTTGTAATCGTCAAGTTTGACGGAAATGTGTATCATACAGATACAGAGTGATGAGTGACATACTCAGCATACAGTCGGGTTTAGGTTTAGTCAATACCGGTGTCATAATAAAAGATTGCCGTACAGTAATTATACAGTCGGGAAAGGTACGACTCTTTTGCACTTTGCATAGCGCCCGGGCGCTACTATTAGGGGAAGTACGGTATATCAATATAGGGGTATTTGTGAAATTTAGAAAATATTTACCCAGACGGTGGCACGGCTAAAATGGCCTGCAGAGAACCCTGCGGTCATCTTGAATTTTCGGCCAACCTGAATTTTTGCTAGGAAAATTGACGCACATGTTGCATGTTTTTAACGGAAAAGAATGGGGGTGTTCTCCCCACCCCGCCCCCTCCCCTTTGGTAGGCAGTATTCACGGCAAATTTAGAGAGTATTCAGTACCCACGGCCCGGGTACCAGTAACCGCAAATTACATTATTTAGTATTCAGTACGCATAAAAAAGCAGGTAGTACCGTACATGCCTTCAAACTATGTTTTCTATGTAAAAAAAACTGTTGAAATCCACAAAAATCGTAATGATTGACCCCCAAAACAGCAAATCGGTGAGATACGATTTTAAATGTCCTTTTATATCACATATGCATACAAACAGACGAATAAATAGCAAATAGGTTAATTTTTATGAAGAAATTCATATTAAATAGTATTCAGTACTCAAGAAATTGACAAGTTCTTTCGCCATGTACATGTATTTCTTTGTCACCATCCTCCTCAGCACCTGGACGATCGTGCCATAGATAAGGTGGATAATACAATCTTGCATGGGGGAACAGTTTCCTTGGTTGTCAAAACATGAAGATGGCATGATTTGCAAAATGTGTATAAAACATGCTAAATCTATCTGTAGAATTATAGCCATCAAATTGTGCTTTCTGTGTTAGTTAATATTCACTACAATGTAAAGTGCTAATGTTACATTAGGACATCATTGTCTAGTGTGACCAAAATTCTAGGTAACAAGTTGAGCATCTATTGTGATATCAATGTTTATAAAGCTCACACGTTATGATAGTTGTTTTAAACATTTTGAATAAATGTTATTTGGTCAAAATAATGTAACGGGACGGACATTTTTAAACAGATTTTTCTTTCTTCTGCGGGATTAGCAAATTTTAGATCGATTAATGTCTCTATTGCAAGAGAATTACCTTTTTCTTTTTAGCTTCGCTATGTTGCTCGCCCGCTGTCGCCATTTTGGTATCGACGAAATAATGCGAGATCATCACGTAATGAATGAGCGGGAATTTAAAACTGCTATCCCGAGTTCGTGACGTACTCGGGGTGACGGAAAAAAAATCGTGTTACGCTAGCAATATTAAACTTGATTGGAATTGAACAAAACACATATTGGACCGTAAAAACTGTATTTAATTCAATATTTAGATCTTTCGACAGGCTATGCAAAATATTAGGCTAGTTTAAATTGTTTAAATTGTGTGAAATCCGAGACCCTTCTTGCTAAATTTAAATATTGAATTTAATCCTTTTATGTACTTTGGTGACAGTTCTCTAGTTAATCAAACGAATAAACTATACCTTGTTTGCTTTAGCTCTGCCCAATACGTAAAAGTGTTATTTCACTGCGAATTTAAATACAGCACATAAATGTGTTTCATTTAAGGTCAATGCAATATAAATGTAAATATCGCGGTTTAAACGGTCAAGTAGTGAATGGCAACTTTACCATAAATAGCTTCATTTTCCATTCACTTTGCGTTTATGGTAAATTTGCCAACCACTACCGTCTTTAAAACCCCAGGAATACCTTAAATACACATTATTTACCTGTTGTTAGAGTATCGGTAATAATGTGCCTTGGGAGGTTGGTAATGATAAAATCATAAATAGTGCAAGAAAGGTAAAATATCATCAGTGTATTCAGTTTAGACCACAGAATAGCCATTTTCTATTCAGGCACACCAGATTAAGCAATTAGCTCCATAAACTGAAAAGTATTCGACATTAGACGTGTATATAATTTTTTCAAAATTTTGCTTATAAGCTGCAAAAACGAGGTATCAAGATCCAAATTATATCATTCATCTGCCAGTTACTAGTGATGGGCAATCGGTTGAAACTAACAATGGATAATTGGTTACCATTGATTGGATGTAAACGATCAATCATCAGTTATAATCGGTTAGTCAATATGAAGTATAACATGTGCATTTTAATCTGTGTTTCAGGCCTTGAACTTTGAAAATGTCTATCGAAATATGTATTCTTTCCTGTTTTGTTTCTTATGGCATTATTATTTTTATTTTAAACAATAAAATAATTCCAGTTGATATGCGTTTAGTTGCGTTTATTTATGATATTTGTGTTTATGCTCATTTTCACCAGAGTACAAGTGTATTTTCTGACTGTTGTCTCCTGGCTGGATTATCATGTTTATTTCTATTTTTAACATTAATTATAACACGACCTGCGCAGTCTTTCATATACACAAAGAAGAGAGACCACTGTATGTCATTCTACGATAAAATACAGCTGTTCCATTAATTCCCCACGTATATTTCATCCGTTGGAAGCACCACGTTACATGACATCACCTGGTAAATATACGTCACGAAGACAAACTCAACAGTAATTTAACGAAATGTTAATTACAACAAAGATGCCATGCTCCCAAACCTTGCACACACCCGATATATACCCATCATATGCATCAGTACATATAACATAAAATTATTATTAACAGTCACAGGTTATGAAAAACGTAACTGTTTAAGGTTAGAGCTCTGACTGTCCTAACACAGGTACGTATTTGTTATTTCTTAAAATGCATTTTTTTACCACTAGACTTACATTTCGGGACACTGTTGTTTGCTTTTTTTGGGGTGGGTGGGTGGGGGGAGGGGGAGTGTGGAGATTCACACATAATTTTGGCAAAATATTGGGGGTGGAGTGGGAGCCAAAACATACTCTGCCGCCCGGGCCCCTTTTAACATACTCTGATCACTCCCTCTCCACCCCCACACCCCCACTTTCTCATTATTGGGCCCCCACCCCACCCCTGTTCCAAACCATTTTTCAGAACTTAATAAAAACAAGAGATCAATGACCTTTAAGCTCTACTGATAGATTTTGATAGCTAGATCAGCATTCCTGTGAAGTTTCATAAAAATCTGTCAAGTTGTTTCAGAGGAGTAGTCGCTACAAGTTGAAGTTTTACTATAAAACTCTAGGTTAACAAAGATGGCCACTGGCAGCCATTTTTAATGTCAAATCAAAATAATTTCAGAAAAAGTCCCATATCAATATCACTTACAGTTTTCAAGAAGTAGTCGCTACAAACTTGTTTTTAAAAATCTATGTTTAGCCGTGGTGGCCATCTTGAATTTCCGGCCGACCTGAAATTGTGCTAGGACAACTAGTCATCAAGAGCAACATTCCTGTGAAGTTTCATGAAAATCCGTCAAGTAGTTTCAGAGGAGTAGTCGCTACAAATTTTTACTATACAAACTCTATGTAAACAAAGATGGCCACTGGTGCCCAGGTTTAATATCGAATCAAAATAATTTTCGACAAGGATCAATGTCATGTCATGCTGATCATTTTAGAAAAAGTGCCATATCAATATCACTTACAGTTTTCAAGAAGTAGTCGCTACAAACTTTTTATTAAAAATCAGTTTTTAGCCATGGCGGCCATCTTGAATTTCCGGCCGACCTAAACAAATTCTGGGATCAATTAGACATCAAGAGCAACATTCCTGTGAAGTTTCATAAAAATATGTCAAGTAGTTTCAGAGGTGTAGTCGCTACAAGTTTTTACTATATAAATCTATGTAAGAAAAGATGTCCGTTAGCGGCCATGTTTAAAGTCGCATCGAAATAAATTTCGACAAGGATCAACATCATGTCATGCTGATCCTTTTAGAAAACGTCCCATATCAATATCACTTAAAGTTTTCAAGAAGTAGTCGCTACAAATTTGTTTAATTTAAAGCTATTTTTAGCAGTGGCGGCCAACTTGAAATTTTTTAGGATCAACTAGACATCAAGAGCAACATTCCTGTGAAGCTTCATGAACATCCGTCAAGTAGTTTCAGAGGAGTAGTCGCTACAAGTTTTTACTATATAACTCTATGTAAACAAAGATGTCCACTGGCAGCCATGTTTAACGTCGAATCAAAATAATAATCGACTAGGATCAACATCATGTCATGCTGATCATTTTAGAAAAAGTCCCATATCAATATCACTTATAGTTTTCAAGAAGTAGTCGCTACAAACTTATTTTTTAAAAATCTATTTTTAGCTGTGGCGGCCATCATGAATTTCTGGCTGACCTGAAATTTTGCTAGGATCAATTAGACATCAAGAGCAACATTTCTGTAAAGTTTCATAAAAATCCGCCAAGTAGTTTCAGATGAGTAGTCGCTAAAAGTGTTTACTATATAACTCTATGAAAACAAAGATGGCCACTGGCAGCCATATTGAACGTCGAATCAAAACGATTTTTGACAAGGACCAACATCATGTCATGCTGATCATTTTAGATAATGTCCCATATCAATATCACTTATAGTTTTCAAGAAGTAGTCGCTACAAACTTATTTTTAAAAATCTATTTTTAGCTGTGGCGGCCATCTTGAATTTCTGGCTGACCTGAAATTTTGCTAGGATCAATTAGACATCAAGAGCAACATTTCTGTAAAGTTTCATAAAAATCCGCCAAGTTGTTTCAGATGAGTAGTCGCTACAAGTTTTTACTATATAACTCTGAAAACAAAGATGTCCACTGGCAGCCATATTGAACGTCGAATCAAAACGATTTTTGACAAGGACCAACATCATGTCATGCTAATCATTTTAGATAATGTCCCATATCAATATCACTTATAGTTTTCAAGAAGTAGTCGCTACAAACTTGTATTTTAAAAATCTATTTTTAGCTTTGGCGGTCATATTGGATTTCACATCAACATGTATTTTTGCTAGGATCAACTAGACTTCATGGGCAACATTTCTGTAAAGTTTCATGAATATCCATCCAGTAGCTTCAGAGAAGTAGTCGCTATAAATAAAAGTTTACGGACAGACAGACGGGCGGACAGACGGACGCCGCACCACGGCAGGATCTCTGATCAGTCGAGCTAATAATTGAATATTTAAGCACCATTCAATATCTGAGTTCTAAATAAAAACGCGCACATTTCTTGGAAACTTGGCAACAGCAGACTGCAGTGGTTAACATTTCCCCCACCCACCGACTTTACCAACATCTATCTATATCACTAAAGTGCGATGCGTTTTCATTGAAACATTGTATTTTACAGCGCAAGCTATATAACGTAAGCAATGACTTAATTGTTTGTCACGTGTAATTGATACTAGTGTATTTAAGCATATTTTACCGCACAGAACCTTGCATACGGGGGCGCCCAATGGAACAGCCTGTAAACATGTAGCAGCCTGATTACCTTGACCTCCGAGATAAATATAGTGACCCCACAAAAGAGTAAACAATGGGGTTATTGTTGTGTTAGAATCGAATAAAATCGTTCCGATGTGAGAAATTAAGTACTTAATTACTACGCATCCATCCGAACTCCTACAGTCAGGGCTCTAACCTTAAACAGCTACAACATTTATAACTGCTGGAAGTAAATAAAACGCCAAATTAGTATCTCTCTTTGGTTTAGAGTAGCAGTTAGTCTCTTCCCTATTAACCATTTGTAACCTAAATCAGTTACTAAGATCATTTGCTAATGAATTGAATTAGTTGCCAAATGTGCTGTGTTTATTTATGTCTGAATACATGAATAAATCTTCATCCAGATCCAATTAGCAGTTGTTCAATAATTATCATGTTGGAGTCTACAAAATGATTTTTAATGCATTTTGTTGCATAACAGTAGGTAACTTGAGAGGCCTTGCGAACTGGATTTTCATCGATGCTGATAGAATTTCATTGCATGGTTGTAAAGTTAAAATCACCCTACCTGGAGAAAATTGTCATATATGTAGGAAAATTCCTGTACATAAGATAGAATGCATCTAAACTGGAGTGATTTTGTGGTAGTAACTGATTCTGGTTACTATACGAGTTTTAGGTCTTTTTTAAAGGGACACTGCAGATATTGAGCAGATATTGAGCATAACCAAATAACCGTATGACTTTTATTCAGTTAAATGTATACATGAAAACATGAGCATAGACCCTAAGAAGTCTGTAGTAATGCATTTGTGAGTTTGAAAAAAAGAAGCTTTTAATTATTATTTGTAAATAAAGTGGGACCCACCATATTTAACTTTTCTGCGATCACGTGACTTCCATTAGCGCATTAGGTTTTCACCATATTATGTATTGCGAAATATGTATAGCCCGGTTAGCTCAGGCAGGAGCGATATCGGCTACTTCACGCTCACGCTCACTATTATTACCGCGAGTGTAATTTTAGTTTGGGCTGCGAGTTCAAACGCCCGAAGCGGTTATTCATTTTTTTGTACCACGATTGAATTCCTTCAAACAATCTTGCTTTTAATTAGTAAATATTCAATAATGATTAGTGTGTAATGTTTGCGAACATAATTAGTGCGTGTTTTATAAGCTAAAAGTTACGGACATTGTCCCTTTAAATAACAGTCACAGGTTATGAAAAACGTAACTGTGTAAGGTTAAAGCTCTGACTGTCCTAACTATATTTTATTCACCGAAAAACACAGGTACGTATTTGTTATTTCTTAAAATGCATTTTTTTACCACTAGACTAACATTTCGGGACACTGTAAGTGTTGTTTGTTGTTGTTTTTGGGGAGGGTGGAGGGGGGATGTGGAAATTCACACATAATTTTGGCAAAATATTGGGGGTGGAGTGGGAGCCAAAACATACTCTGCCGCCCGGGCCCCTTTTAACATACTCTGATCACTCCCTCTCCACCCCCACACCCCCCACTCTCAAATTATTGGCCCCCAACCCTGTTCCAAACCATTTTTCAGCACTTAATAAAATTAATTGAATCTTTAAGCACCATTCAACATCTGAGTTCTAAATAAAAGCGTGCACATTTCTTGGAAACTTGGCAACAGCAGACTGCAGTGGTTAAAATTTCCCCCACCCACCGACTTTACCGTAACATCTATCTATATCACTAAAGTGCGATGCGTTTTCATTTAAACATTGTATTTTAGATTATCGATACTGCAGTAGCTTTTAAAGTTAAGGTAGAAATACTGTTACCTTGACTCTCAGCTGGTAATAATCAACATTATTTTATAAATTGCCGGACGGTTGTTTACCTAATGACATCACACTATGAAATCTGGTAACCGGCCAACTGGATGGACTAGATCCAACGCTAATAGAGGTGGGCTGGATACCAAACAGAGATGGGAGTTAACTGCGTTTGGAACGAATATTACAGTTACAGTTACTCTGGCATGGTATATATTTTCCCCCTTCTCCTGTGAAAAAGTCCCCTTAAAAATATATATATAAATATATTTATTACAAAATGTTAAACTCCAATACAGGAAAACAGCATACTTTTTGCAATTCCACTTCCTGAAGGCCCTGGTCCCACTCACCTAAAAGGTGACTAGTACCCTTAAAGATTTGCCCCGTGAATGGTTAATTGTATAACATTCAAATACCGTAACGTTCGGCGCTCCGTGAAATTAGAACGGGAGCCGCATTTAAGAATGTCTCTAAACGGAAATATGTCCCAATATCCGGTTGATTTAAAGTTGCGACTATTTACTGCATTTAATCGCTTAATAAACTATGTAAGAACTATTTTCTTTGTTGTTTTTTTCTACTGAAACGTTAATCGTCCTCTCGGACAACCGATTCATGTGTTTCGAGTGGAATTTTCGTGCCCTGCGACTATTTTATGGATTTTTATGGATATTACTACCGGCAAATATCGGGCTTGTTGGGCTTGTGTTCTTGAATATTGGACAAGCCCGGCAGGCATTTTACCAGTCTCGGGCTTGCGGGCATGTGCTAATTTCGACCACTTTTTAAAGCAACACATCTTCTTATCCATGTAAACATTTCTGTGAAATATCATAAGAATCGTTCCAATAGTTCTAAAGTTATTAGGCGGACACAAAATATCCACATTTGACCTTTGGCCCATCTACTGGTTCCATTTATTGAACGGGCATGAAATACCCTCATTTGACACTAGACCCCTAAATGTGACATTGACCTTGAAGGTAGAGTCCTGGAAATTGTACGCGACACATCTTCTTATCCATGTGAACATTTCTGTGAAATATCATGAGAAGCCTTCCATCAGTTCCAAAATTATTGAGCGGACACGAAATGTAACGCCATGACGGTAATACGAATACTATACCCCCCGCTTTTCGCAAAACGGGACAAAAACATCAGAGCTCTAGGTAGAGATTTTTTTAAAGTTTTATAACCCTATGTAAAACATGTGACCCCTGGGGCAGGGTCATCATTTGAACAGACTTGATAGAGGACCATAAGCCAATGCTACATGCAAAATATCAGAGCCTTAGGTCTTGTAGTTTCAGAAGAGAATATTTTCTTATATAATTAATTCTTATGTAAAACCTGAATTATATTCAGGACCAAAGTTTTAAGGAAATCGGCCAAGTTTCAGAGGAGCAGATCAAGGGGTTATGGTACTCGGACACTTCCGTGGATCAAAGCTCCCATGCAATAAGCGTTAGTTTTATCTTTAAATCATTTTTTAAGTTATCTGCTAGTGAAAAAATACCTTTAAGAAATATGTGATGAAAGTTCCATTCTTGAAATGCATTGTTAAACTTCTCGACTTAAAACATCAAATTTAAAATTTAGAAGATTTTGTAACAGACTGATGTACTGACGGACTGACGGAGACTATTTCTATATCCCTCCGTCTTTTTTCTTCGACAAGATGGGGGCCAATTATCATTTATACATGTAGTATACCTTAGGTGTCTAAACTGACCCGAATCCACTCAAAAAATATTATATATATTAAGATGATTTGTTTGCATCAAATATGGATGTGTATCAAACATGTAGATGGGTTACGTACCAAAATTATTTATAGTATGCTTATTGCTTAACCCTAACACTTATATTATTTATATAATGGACTATTTTCCTACATTATGTGATTTATTTACCTGCAAATCACGAGTCAAATGCTGATATTTTTTTCAAAAATGACATTAAATCCAATGACCGATTAATTAATTTAGTTGACTGTTCGATCTTTCTATTTGGGGCATTCTGTTCATCTTTCAAAAGGGAATTTTAGAGAATTTATTGTCTGAGCAGTGACCAGTGTAAACCCTGAATAGCCTGCGTGTTTGTGAAGGCTAATCTGGGTTTACAATGTTCGCAAGTCATTGCACTCGTTTCTAGCCCTGTAAGGGTTAAGGTGTGTATTTTGTGAACACTTTTAGGTTGTTTTAACAAAACTTAACATACCCATGCTATTGTCCCCATACTCTCCAGTAATATTTTCTTTACAGCAGGGGCAAAACGAAGTTTGATAATCTATAACATATCTCTGATCCACTGACAACTCTTTCAGTGAATGATGAGCCAGCCAAACAGTCCAGAATGTTTCATTATCAGGTTTCAGTTTTACTCCTAAGCTTTTTTCAGCATCTGAAAATAAAAACCAATTCAACATTGAACAAGAGTATGAAGTATTGTATTACATAGCAATACTTGTCCCCTACTGTACATTGTATCCGAATCCCTGAATGCATAATACGTTACAGCTTAAACAAAATCCCTATGTTAATTGATTAAAACCCCTTCTGTGACCTTGACATTGAGAAGGCGAGCACGGCAATCGTATATAAACTCGTTCATTTCCATAAGAGATTGCGAAATTATATTCGTAGGTAGTCTCAAGGATACACATCGATTTGATGTATTTGAATTATTTGACCCAGCTAAGTGCTTTAGAAAATTAAGACATGGCAGTCCACTGTATTTAAGAGTTTTCTTTTATAAAATGATAACTAATATTATCATGTCATCAACTTATTTTACGACTCATTTAAAATATGTCAGGCCTAAAGAAAAAATATGTTTGTTTCCTGTAACCCGACCGACCGTGATTTTTACCCCCCGACCGTATTTATTTATAACGGTAATTTCATTTTTTTTTATAGCGGTAAATAAATTCGCGACGATGACGACGCAAATGATTTATTATAAAAGTCCCGTCGCTTAGCAATGACCGTTTCCGTTTTCGATTTTCAATGCATATGTCTTTTTGGCATTGAAAGTTGTCGATTTGAAGTTCTGTTTTTTTTATCAGAATCAAGCATACAAAGTCACAAACGTACATAAATCTCAGGATAATTTACTTGTTGCGAAGAAATAAATTCCAAATCGATTGAATATTGTGTTATACACGCGTTTTACCTGTGACCCACATTCGCTAATTACACAAAATGTCAGCCATTTGCATTCAATATTATCATGATGTTGTTGTTTTTCAAAGCATATTTCGCCTAGCCATACAGTAGGAACGCCAGCCTTATGGCGTAGGAATATTTATCAAACAAGGTCACGTGATAAAATCGATAACAAAATGACATTATTGGGAAATTTTTCACTGGTCAGATTTATACACCTCTTATTTATAAACTGTGATTATAACAAAACACAATCACAGATCGTTGTTAAAGTAATAATATTCACAAACTACATTGGTCGAACATAATTGGTGTACACTTCGTGTAATTCCCATTAATAGTTAAAGGTATTTTTCAAAGGGATGAATTTAGGTTGTTTTAAGGTTTAAATTGCCAAAAATGCGCTTTTAAATCAAAATCGATTTATTTTGTCATTTTAGAAGCGAGAATAAAAACAAATGCATGTACGCGTAGATAAATCTTTCCTCTGTCCATATGCAAATTTTTAATGAAATCGGAGACAAGTACTTTTTTTTCCCCAAAATTAACTAACATGACCCACGGACGCAAAGACGGCATAATGCATATACATTTACAGACGCGACCGGGTACACAAGAAATGAAATAATTCCATTATTTCAATACATATATTTCAAATGTATGTATCCAGGCATTCCAGATTAAATGTCTGATCTATACATCCTTTTGGTTTATGCCGGAGTGCTCAGAATAGGTTTTAACAAACCAAATTGTAACGGTACGCCGGGAAAGGAAATGAGGATAGTGGAAATATATGTTGCAGTGCTAATTTTCTGAATCAGAAAAAAATGCAAAAAAAAAAAGTTTTAACAACGAGAATGAATTTTTTTTCTTGCAAAGTGTTCATTGACATGTCTACTATTAAAACCCAAAATTTAAAGTCAATCAGAAAAAAGTACTTTTTTTTCACCAAAATTAACGAAGTACACCGTGTTCGCTAAAATATGAACAATCGCCTTTCGAAGTAATGTACACGCGGGATATAAAACCATGAAATTGTGAAATCCTTTTTAAGAGATATATTGATTTCAATATTGTTCTGTATTTAATAAATTATTAGAGTAGAATGTTCACAGTTTTTCTCAAGGACACCATTACGGTAGTATCCCTGCAACCCCGCCCCTCATCCCACCCCCACCACCCTCCATACCGTATTGATTAAGTTGTATATAGCTGCGAATGGGCAGTTTTAATCAAATTCGAAGCGAGAGAAAAAAACAAAAGCATGTACGCGTATATATGTAAAATATAAAAAAAAAATCGGAGGGAAGTACTTTGTCCCCCGAAAATTAACGAAGTACACCGTAATCGCTTAAATACGCCGAATCGACGTTCCAAATCTATGTTCGCACGGAATAAAATTGTGGAATTATGATTTCATTTATAAAGATAAATCGATTTCAGCATTGTTCAATAGTTGTTATATTATTGATGTAGTATGTTCACAGTATTTATGAGAGCAACATTACGGTAGTATCCCTCCAACCCCGTCGGCTTCCCCCCTCAAACCCGTTCATACAATACGTTGTGTATTGCTGAGAATGCGCCTTTCATTCAAATCGATTTATTTCGTCATTCTAGAAGCGAGAATAAAAACAAAATCATATAGATACATCTCTCCTCTGTATATATGTAGAATTTCAATAAACGGAGACAAGTACTAATTAAGTAACTGGACCTCCGACCCAAAGACGGCAACATTCATATTCATTTAGAAAGACGACCGGCTACAGAAACAATTAAATACTTTTGTTATGTAAACATATTTATTTAAAATGTATGTGTCCATGTATTTTACACTATTTTTTTTATCTATACATGCTTTGGGTTTATGTCAGAGTGCCCAATTTATTTTAACAAACAATGTTGCAACGGTATATCGGAAAATGAAATCATGATGGCGGCAACATACGTTGCAGAGTTAATTTTCGAAATCAGAAAAAGCGATAAACTAATAACAGTTTAAAAGGCAGAAAAAAGTATATTCTTTTAACTGTTCGTTTAAAACTGAGGGGGCGACTCGAGTTTTAAAGAAAGCAAGATTGGCGTGTGTCCCTTTAAACAAGTAAATAAATGACTGACGAGTAACAGACATGCTATTGTCAGTAACAAACATGATTTTGTGTAGAAGATTGCATAACATAAACATGTGGGCATGACATTGTGTCAATGGAGCACTTGCCAGATTTGTGGTGTTGTGAAACACTGTACGCGTGAATCCAAAAAGTGCGGGTCTGTTATATTTATAGGGCATAATTATACAGTTTTATATATATATATTTATATATATTATTATTTTATATTTATTTTTATGGTCCCAGAACGCAGTCATACTCACTACTATATTGAAAGTAAATACTGAGTATATATGTGCTCTGCGTTACGATCTGTAGTATTTAAAAACAGACATATTAAACATTTCCCTGAAATATATATAACGATGATAAATACTATATTCATAGAATTATTTTTTCCTAAAAAAAAATAATACATTTTTGTTTTCAGCAGTTGAAATCTACTATATTCTGCGAATATTGTTACTTTGAAAATTTGAATACGTCTGTTTTCATCAAATAGCATGTTTTGTTTGTTTTAATATTATTATTTTTTTAATTTATGATTTAAAAAAAAAAATTGATGATCGGAATATGTCTTACATACTGTTGAATCCTGTAATTTAACAACGAGTGGTTTGGTTCACAGGCGAAAGTATCGGTGAACAAAACCACTTGTTTTACTGGATTCAACATTGTGCAAGAAAATATTCATATATACTGAAAGGAAAAAGAAACGCAGGGTGCGTATTTCCGCTATATATTGCATATACTGCACACTTAATTCCATATATATTCCAAGGAAATCCCAAGATGTTTTGTAAAAAAAAAAAGTGCAGTTAGTTAGAGAAAGGACACAACTGTGAGGTTGTAGACGTTTTAATCACAGTACACGTTGTAACAAGAAATTCATAAATGCTGAAGTTCCTCTTTGAAAAATTGAGCCAGTTCAGTACTGTATTTAATGTTAAGTGATTGCAACATTTAAAGCCAAAGTTTGCTCACCTTCTTGAGCCAAATGCGCATTCTGACGATAATGAAACTTTAAAGGGGTAACCATTGGTGTGTTCAGTGCTGTTTAAACCTTCTTTCTAAAAGGCTGGCGTGGCGCAGTCGGTAGCGCGGCGTTTTGGAACCGGAGGCCCCAGTTCAATCCTCCGTGGTGCCATTGAGTTTCGTCGGTGTGTTCTTGGACAAGACACTTTCCCTTAGCCTCGTCCGTCGGATGGGGACGTAAACCGGGCGGTCCCGTGTATCGGTCTATCCTCCGAGCACGTTAAAGAACCATAGGAATCTATTCGATAATAAGAGTAGGGCACGGTTCCCGGATTCCTATGTATCCTTCCCCTCTCTCTGGGGCGGCTCTATATAACCTATACTGTGTTGATGAGCCGTTAAACAACATTCAATTCAATTCTTTCTAAAAGGACAGGCCTAATGTCGCCCTGTACCATTCGATTAGCAGTAGCATATTAAATATGCACCCTGCGTTTCTTTTTCCTTTCAGTATATTATGGCATTAATATTATAACATGTGTGTTGTAACATATACTTATCCTTGGATAGTGGATGTCAGCAGGGAACTTGACCTTTGACCTAAAATCAAAAGGCATCATTCTCTCACCAAATGCACTCAAACCATGAATTTTGGTGAGATTTGCTTCTGGGGAAATGGACAGTGCAGACAAGGTGTTCCATAATCATTATTGGGTCACGGCGCCCTTGACCTTCAATTTTTGATATGCACATACTGATGTTTCGTACAAAGTTTTGTCAAAATTCAACAAGTAGCGCAGACAAGATTTGTGACGGACGAACGGAAAGGCCAAATATAATCTGTCTCACCAACCACTTTGTGGTGGAAGACATAATTATAAAGACAATATTTTAGTTCATATGTAAACTTTATTAAGCAAATAAATGAGCGAACATAAACTTCAGCATTGACACTGGCCAGTGGTGTACATGGAGTCTTCCTCCACGTGACGTGCAGCCTGAAAGAAAAAAAAAGTAAATATAAGTCGAGCAGAGTATTCAATTTGAATCAGGTGTTGCGAGGGGGAGCTAGGGCATGTTTAGGGGAATGGGACAGTTTTAAATTTAATTATTGTTTAATGCCTCATCAACACGTTGTTTAGGTTATTTCGAGCCGCCCCAAAGACTCCGATACACAGGACAACCCGGTTTACGTTTCCGAGGCTAGCAGGACACATCGAAGTAACCCAATGGCGCCAGTAAGACTTGAATCCGTGTTCACTGGATTTAAAGCCGATATTCTATAAACGTCCCATGACCAAAACTGAGTAAATGGCACATCAAATAAAGGGTCAATACGTATTATATTGTGTATCATATGAGTATATGATTGATCTGACATGATTACAGAACAATTTTAATGTATTTTTCACCCAACAGTACAGCAAGAATCTATTATAAGGAAAGTTAAATCTGACAGAGGGTGCAATGCTCTAAAAACCAATCTTTACTAGAAGGGGAATAAAAAAAAACTCTTGCCAAAAAATCTAAAATAGTCAAATTTTACACGTTTTGTTCATAGGATAGTTTACTTTAATGACTTTGTAAGGTCAATTTTCATGGGGAGAACACATTAATATACAATTATTTATTTTCTCTCTCAAAACCTGGTGATGCCGCTAGTTTTAGAAATAAAACACGATTAAATAGGGCAGTTGAGAAGATACTTTTGTAGATGTTTGGTCTGTTCTGATGTGAAAATGTGTAAAACAGACAAAAGATTGGAAATTTGCTTTGTGTCCCTTTAATAAATTGGGGACCCATCACATAGAACATAATCATATTGTAATTTGTTGATGTTAAAGGGACACACGGCAATCTTGAAGTATTTGTCAAGCATTAACATTAGCATCTCCATTTGTTAACCTAGTAACAATTTAAATTTTAACCTGCTTGCATTAAAAATTAAATAAAAGTGTCAGTTTTCATTTTGTCTTCGTTATTCTATCAAATACTTAACTATATTATAGGTGCACTATTATCAACTTTAAGTAATGTGTAAAACAATTTCTTCTGAACTATTTTAATAAATAATATTAATAATTGCACAAATGCAAATTATGCAGAAAAATTGACCGAACTCCAGAAGTTTTAAACAAATAAAGACTACCTGGTGTCCCTTTAACACAACTTGCTTTCGCATGTATCCAGTACATATAGTTTACACGAGCTCATATGACAATCAAGCTGCATTATAACTGAAAACCATTTTTACTCTAACTTTGAACAGCACCGTGCAAGCATAACACGTGTGGTAATGCAAGCTCCATTTAAAGAACTACACAAGTTTTGAAAAGGCTCCCACCTCCATATGCGGCTTGACATTCTGAAGTCGTCGGTATCAATTCACTTAGAGCTGCTCAAGGGCATGATTCACATTTGAGGCCTCTCTGAAAAACAACATCGATCCAATGTCAGTGATCAAACAGACATAGTTTATCCTTTGTTATACATAATGTAACATATTTAAAAAAGAAAAGAAAAGAAAAAAAGAAGAACTAAACTGAACAAAGCATGAATACTACCTCTGCTCAATTACACGGTTAATGTAGTAAAAACATCTCTCATCATTCATTATACATGTAAAATATAATGTAGCTTGAATTGGTGATCCATTAAAAACACTGTTCCACTTTCACAGCATATTTCCAGCCCATGGAATAGTCATTTCTTTTGAGACACACTGGATGCAAGTGTAATAGCTCCACCTCCTTAAAAGCTTTTAAGTGAAGTATACTTTCTCGAAAGTTGGCCTTTTTTTTCGCAACAGAAAGTATCTAGTAAATGTAAATAAATGTAAATTCAAAATCACTTCATTGTCTCAAAACTCTGCTGTACATAAATATGAATCTGACCGAGATTTCAATCATGTTTACATTGTTTACATTGTTTCAATGGTAGTTGTATCGGGTTATGTATTCACGAATGTGCGAGAAAATGGGATAACGTAACGATATAGAGACAACGCTAACAATTTACATTCATGCATCTGAGGGGTGGGGGTGAAGGGGGTTTCTAGTTTCCCTACCACCTCCTTGTTTTCGGTATGCAAGCTCCATCACCTCCGCCCCCCTCCACACACACACGTGGTTGGGTGTGGGGTGGGGGCGGGGGTTGCGGGGGACATTGATGGCATTTCTACTAGTGATTGTTTTATTCCACGACACGTTCTACAGTACATCCAGTTACTGGAAAGATCGGAGTACACGAAAAACACTTACAGTAATTATGAACTTTCTATTATACAGCATATACCACTTTTAAGCACTATATTTGGCTAAATATGTACGATCTAAAAGTGGTGTGTACTGTTTATTAACAAACACATTTTAATGACAAAACAAATACCTTGATAATGGACCTCTAGCAGCAGACAGTAATCCCAAATCCAGTTTGCACCAACATGTCAATTTCACGTGTCAAGTTATGTCACGGTGACCTGTCAGTCACCAACACTGCATCGTGTTTACACATAATGGAACGTTATTTCGTCCGGTAAGGTATTAGTTTTTACATAATCTACGGTATAAAACACTGTACGCGTGTTGTTAAGACTCCATAGGTACCCGTAGTGCTCGCCGACGTAGCGCGCCCAATTTCGGGTGTAAAAAAATGGCGTCTGTTTTAATTGAAAATTCATAAAATAGTCCGCAAAATACAAAGAAATAGTCCATGTTCGCGGAGTTAAAATGCGAACAGAACTGATATGTTATAGGTACGTGGCGTTCCTACTGATAAGCTTGATTCTTATAAATTTTATGTTTGTTTGAAATTTCGAAGGTTAAATATTACTCTAAAACTAAGACAGATGATGGATGCTCTATGATTCGGAAGATTTCAATGGATGAAAATATACTATTTTTTGGAAGGAATTGCCGCGGAATACATATCACGTGATACCTCTATTTTTAAACTTCCAATCAAATTGAGCGCACTTGCGAGAAGCAGATCGACCTATTGCGAATATCGCTTATTGTTTACATAAGCTACTGTAGACTGCAATGCACTCGACAGCTACACCAAGACGATTTGGGAGTTTTCCCAGGATCCTGTATCTGCAGCTCTCAGACTCTATGTGTACCAAAGAAACACAACACAAACAATAGACTTGTTTTATGCAACAGTCAACTTAAAGTCTTTAATTCAGGTATTATATATAATTTCAAACACATAATTTTGGTATTGACATGATTGAGGTCTAAAAATAAAGAAGAAACAAATCCAACCTACCGACCCCCGTTTTTCTGGGCATGTTACAGGAAACATGACTATTTTTCTTTTGAGCCTAAACAAACTTAAATGTTTGTACTTCTGAAATTGTTTTTCTATGGGCGCTGCCATTGTTATTCTCACGTGAAATTTAAAAAAAATTCATCCTATTGCTTTTTTAGATCACTCTTCGTCCGTCGTCCGTCGTCCGTCCGTCGTCCGTAGTCCGTCGTCTGCGTTAACTTTTCTTCAAACAACTTCTTCGAAACCACTTGGCCAATTTTGACCAAACTTCACATGGATGATCCTTAGGTGAATGCTTTATAGATTTGTTAAAATTAGGGCAGCGCGACATCCAAGATGGCCGCCATTACCATATATGGTCGAAACCTTAAAAAATCTTCTTCTCAAGAACCACTGGACAGATTTCAACAGTTTTTCTTTTAAAATGATTGCCAATGCCTACACTATCAAGTTTGTTCAAATGAAGTTTCCGGGGTCAAAAATGACCGTGCCCCGGGGGTCCAAAGTTTGTATATTGAGATATTGCATGTTTTTCATAGTTTTTATAGGAAAAAACTTTAAAATATCTTCTTCTCTGAAACCACAAGGCACAGAGCTTTCATGTATTACATGTAGCATCAGCTTATTGTCCTCTACTAAGTTTGTTCAAATGGTGACCTTGGGTCTAATTTGGCCCCGCCCCCGGGGTTCTCAGTTTTACATAGACTTATATAGGAAAGGTTAAAAAAAAGATTTCTTCTCTGAAACTGCAAGAACCAGATGTTGAATATTTTGCATTTGCTATGAGCTTATGGTCCTCTACCAAGTTTGTTCAAATGGTGACCTTGATGTCAAATTTGGCCCCGCCCCGGGGGGTCACAGTTTTACATAGACTTGTATAGGAAAAATTAAAAGATCTTCTGAAACTACAAGAGCCAGAGGTTTAATATTTTGCATTTACTATAAGATTATGGTCCTTTACCAAGTGTGTTCAAATGATGTCCCTGGGGTCACATTTTGCCCCGCCCCGGGGTCAGTTTTACATAGGCTTGTATAGGAAAAAATTGAAAAAATCTTCTTCTCTGGAACTGCAAGAGCCAGGGGTTTAATATTTTGCATTTTCTGTAAGTTTATGGTCCTCTACCAAGTTTGTTCAAATGGTGACCCTGGTGTGAAATTTGGCCCCGCCCCAGGGGTCACTGTTTTACATAGACTTATATAGGATTTTTGTTTAAAACAAATTTTTTCTGTAACTACAAGAGCCAGAGGTTTAATATTTTGCATTTACTATAAGATTATGGTCCTTTACCAAGTTTGTTCAAATGATGTCCCTGGGGTCACATTTGGCCTCGCCCCGGGGTCACAGTTTTACATAGGCTTGTATAGGGAAAAATATCTTCTGCCAGTGGAACTGCACGAGTCAGAGGTTAAATATTCTGCATTTACTATAAGCTTATGGTCCTCTACCAAGTTTGTTCAAATAGTGACCCTGGGGTCAAATTTGGCCCCGCCTTGGGGGTCACAGTTTTACATAGACTTAAATAGGAAAAACATTCAAGTCTTCTTCTCTGGAACTACAAGAGCCAGAGGTTTAATATTTTGCATTTACTATACTCTGAAGGTCCTTTACCACGTTTGTTCAACGTTTGCCCCGCCAAAGGGGTCACATGTTTTACATAGACTTGTATAAGGAAAAGCTTAAAAAATCTTCTTCTCTGAAACCACAAGGCACACAGCTCTCATATATTACATGTAGCCCTGGGTCACATTTGGCCCTGTCCTAGATGTTACACTCAAGCACCTTCATTTTGTATTTGATCTTTACCCAACTCTGTCAGTGCCTTTATATCAATGTTGTTATCACAACAGAGGTCACATTTCTTGAACAATCCTAACTAAACTTGCACAGATTGACCATAACATTTCGAAGAAGTTTGATAATGTGCCAGTCATCAGGTGATCGATTTAGGGCCATCTTGGCCCTCTTGTTTAGAAAATATTTTCAACCTTTACTTGCATTTTCTTTGTTTCACTTCTGAGTTGTGCATACTTATGATACTGTAAGTGATAAATGCCCCCGAAGTGCCCTTTGACCTCTAAGTATGACCTTGACCTTGGAGCCATGGACCTGGATTTTGTGCACGACACGTCGTTTGGTTGTGGTGAGCACTTGTGCCAAGTTATTTGAAAATCCGTCCAGGCATTCACAAGTTATTGACCGGACATGATTTGACCTTTGACCTCTAAATGTGACCTTGACCTTGGGGCCACAGACCTGGATTTTGTTCGCGACACATTGCCTTGTTGTGGTGAGCACTTGTGCTAAGTTATTTGAAAATCCGTCCATGAATGTCAGAGTTATTGACCGAACACAATTTGATTTTGGACCTCCAAGTGTGACCTTGACCTTGAACACCTGGGTTTTGCAGGCGACACATCGTCTTGTTATGGTGATCACTTGTGCCAAGTTATTTAAAAATCCCTGCAGGGGTTGTGACGTTACGGTCCGGACACGAAATTGCGTACCTGTTTTTGACCTATGAACTGCAAGTGTGACCTTGACCTTTGAGGTACGAACCTGGGTTTTGCGCGCGACACATCGACTTGTTATGGTGATCACTTGTGCCAAGTTATTTAAAAATCCCTGAAAGGGGTTGTGACGTTACGGTCCGGATACGAAATTGCGTGCCTGTTTTTGACCTATGAACTTCAAGTGTGACCTTGACCTTTGAGGTACGGAGCTGGGTTTTGCGCGTGACACATCGTCTTGTTATGGTGATCACTTGTGCCAAGTTATTTAAAAATCCCTGAAGGGTTGTTACGTTACGGTCCGGACACGAAATTGCGTACCTGTTTTTGACATATGATCTTCAAGTGTGACCTTGACCTTTGAGGTACGGACCTAGGTTTTGCGCGCGACACATCGTCTTGTTATGGTGATCACTTGTGCCAAGTTAATTAAAAATCCCTGTAGAGATTTTGAAGGTACAGTCCGGACACGAACAGACAGACAGACAGACAGACAGTGCGACTCCGGACGGTGCGATTACTATATGCCCCTGAAATATTTTCGGGGGCATACAAATAAAAAAATAAAAAAATGAGGCCCAAGTGTGGGCCTTTGGACGCTCTACTTGCTAATATGGCTCTTATAGGCCAGTAATTATAGCCGAAAATAAGAGTCAAGGTCAAACAAATTCCAACAGAAAGTATTTTAGGATTTTTAGAATCACTGACATGTAATGAGTTTCAGAAAAAAGGTCCACAAGATAAAGATGGTGGGAAATGCTAAATTTTGGGATAAAAGTTGCATTTTTAAGAGAAAATCTCCGGAAACTGGAATAATTTTATGAAAAATCATTTGAGCAAATAAGAATCATTTAATAGTGTGGAAATGCTCTTCCAAATGCATCTCTATGTAAATCAAGGTTTTATAGATGGATATGAGGTTAATAATATGAGATTTTGGGGCAAACTTGGGAAAAAATGAATAAAATTGTTGATTTCTGTAATACATTTGGTGTTACTAGGCTATAAATGAAAACAAGAGGCCCAAGAGGGCCTGTGGATGCTCTACTGGCTAAAGCTGAAGTTTATGCATAAGGGGACATGACTCTTTCAAAACTCATTCAACGGAACATGGTGATGACATACGCAACTAGGCTTGGTACTGATCATCCCTGCCAAGTTTTGTTGATATCAAGCGAACTAGTCTATTAAAACAAGAGCTGTCGGAGAACACCGCAGCTCGACTATTCGATTTGTCAGAGAATAATAAATTATATAGCTAGTATATACCATCAGAAAACAAGGCTAAAACAATGTGGGGTGGGGTTGGGGGATGGGGTTTGTATAAAAACTCCGGCTGATATAAAATTATGTGATATGTTATTATTTTCATCTGTTTTAATCCAAAATTGCTGCCATTTTAAAGAAATTTGTGGCCGAAAGACAACTCGGAGAGGGAGCTGATATCTGGCAATTTTTATTGTGGCCTCTCATTTCATCTTTTTTATTGATATTTCATCTGTGTATCTGAATTTAATCTAAATTGTTTTATTTGTAACTGATTGCATTCAAATTAAAATATTAATATCCAAATAATGGAAGATAAAATAAAAACAATTCCCCTCCTCTTGTCCTCCAAAATACAAAAAAATGCGAAGGCAACATATATGTGTAAGAAGCTATGCAAGAATTGACCAAAACAACACAGATTTATGTAAAACAACCCATATATATCCAGTTTTGAGTGGTGTTCGGGTGGGTCGGGTGGGCAGGAGGGGGGTGGAAGGGAGGGGGGATGGCAACATTGTAATGTGTAAGAATTGACCAAAACAACAAATATCTAAAAAAATATAAATCGAGTTTTGAGTGGGGGTGTAGCGGGGAGGAGGGGTGGGGGAGGGGGAGGGCAACATATATGTGTAAGAATTGATCAAAACAACACAGATATATGTTAAAAAATAAAAATATTCCAGAGGCAGGGGGGGGGGGGGGGCAACATATATGTGTAAGAAGTGTATATGTGTAAGAAGTGTGATGGGGTGGAGGGAGTGGGGGAGGGGGTGGGGGCAAGGATGGAGGAGGGAGCCCAAGCCCCAATATCGGTGAAGTATGAATAAGATGCATAATGCTATAAGAAATCCGAAACTAAAATTTTAGATATATACATGCTTACATGCCATTATTGCACATTTTATGGGCCATCACAATTTAAAATTCAAAAAATAAAGAAATATAAAAATAATAAAAGAAAAAACAAGAAATCCGTGGATTCATATGTCTCGCCTAACGGAGGCTGGACTTAAAAATAAAAAGGTCAATGATGCTTAAATGAAAGTTTGTAAACATTTTAGTAACTAAAAACAATCGAATTTGCCGTTTTCTGAGATGACAATTAGGTGCATTTGTTTAAAAACAAAATGCCATTCCATTAAAAACAAGAGGGATATTCTACTGGCTAAAACGGCTCTAATATGAAGGGTTGTCGACAGTAGTTTTTTTAAAACATTGCAAAAACAATGGATGGCATTAGATAGCTCACCTGGTAATCATGGGCAATAAGTCTGCTGTGTCTAGTCTGGCATGGGCATTATTTAATTTGTCCCACTTTCTTCTATGAATGAAATTTCATAAACATGGGAGAGAGGGGCTGGGGGGAGGGGCGGGGGGGGGGGGGGGGTTATATTAACATTCTAAACAAATATGGTAAAGATCAGATAAAAAATGAAGTAACTACAGATTTAACAAAGGAAAATGCAATATAGCATTTTTCAACAAATCAAGGGCCATAACCTGTCGTTACTAACTAGATCTAGCTGGTTTTTGAACTTGTCCAAAATTTCATTGATATACCATGCCTTGCACAACTAGACATCATACTGAGGCTTCCTGCAGAAATCCAACAAGCCGTTTAGGAGGAGTAGCGCCGACAAGAAATTTAAAGTAAAAATGTCAGACTGCCACAACTCCGTCATAAATCAGCAAACTGGAACAAAAGCGCGATGTGCACAACTAGACATCTTACCGATGCTTCTTGCCAAGTTTCGTCGAAATCCAACAAGGCGTTTAGGAGGAATAGCGCCGACAATAATTTTTTAAAAAAAATGTCAAGGTGCCGTAACTTTATCAAAAATCAACGAACCGGAAAAAAAATGCAATAGGCACAGCAATTTTTAAAAAAAAAAATACAGCTTCCATTGGTGGAGGAAGACCCCAGGTGCCCCTCCGGGCAATTTTCGTGCACGGGTGGGCACCTGGGTAAGAACCACTGACGTTCCGCAAACCAGCTGGATAGCTTCCTCACATAAAGATTTCTAGGCTCTTATAACATCAATGAAGCGAGTGACTATCGTCTTAAAGAGGCAAAATATAGCATTTTAAACTAAATCAAGAGCCGTAACTGGTCCGATCTGGCTGGTTTTAAAACTTGACCAGTAGAGATAATAACAAGAGGCCCAAGAGGGCCTGTGGATGCTCATTATAACATCAATGAAGCGAACGACTGCCATTTACGTTTTTTTGAAAGTTTTGGGCAAAAAACAGCTTTTTAACTAAATCAAGAGCCATAAATAACTCCTCTGTTACTGGTTCGACTGGTCCATCATAGTGCTAAAAAAAACAAAAAATAAAAAAAAATAAAAAAAAATAAAAAAAATATTTCAAAACAAAAACAAAAACAAACAAAAAAAATAATTAATTTTTTTTTAAATTATTTTTTTTATAAAATCTGGTAAAGTTTGGCAAAGATCAGACGTAAAATGAAGGCCCTATCATATGACGAGGCAAATTATAGCATTTTTAACAAAATCAAGGGCCATAACTCCGCTGTTACTGGTCCGATCTGGCTGGTTTTCGAACTTGACCAAGCTTTCATTGACATTAAAAATCTGATCAAGTTTGGTAAAGATCGGATGAAAAAAATAAAGGCCCCATTTTGAACTAAATCAAGGGCCATTACTTCGCTGTTACTAGTCCGATATGAATGGTTTTCGAAGTCGTTCGAGCTTTCATTGATAATAACAATCTGATAAAGTTTGGTAAAGATCGGATGAACAATGAAGCCCCTATCGTCTTAACGAGGCAAAATATAGCATTTTTAACTAAATCAAGGGCCATAACTCTGCTGTTATTAGTCCGATATGGCTGGTTTTCGAACTTGTCCGAGCTTTCATTGATATTAACAATGTGGTAAAGTTTGGTAAAGATAGGATAGAAAATGAAGCCCTATCGTCTTAACGAGGCAAACTATAGCATTTTTAACTAAATCAAGGGCCATAACTCTGCTGTTATTATTCCGATATGGCTGGTTTTCGAACTTGTCCGAGCTTTCATTGATATTAACAATGTGGTAAAGTTTGGTAAAGATAGGATAGAAAATGAAGCCCTATCGTCTTAACGAGGCAAACTATAGCATTTTTAACTAAATCAAGGGCCATAACTCTGCTGTTATTAGTCCGATATGGCTGGTTTTCGAACTAGTCCGAGCTTTCATTGATATTAACAATGTGGTAAAGTTAGGTAAAGATAGGATAGAAAATGAAGCCCTATCGTCTTAACGAGGCAAACTACAGCATTTTTAACTAAATCAAGGGCCATAACTCTGCTGTTATTATTCCGATATGGCTGGTTTTCAAACTTGTCCGAGCTTTCATTGATATTAACAATGTGGTAAAGTTTGGTAAAGATAGGATAGAAAATGAAAGCCCTATCGTCTTAACGAGGCAAAATATAGCAATATAGCATTTTGAACTAAATCTAGGGCCATAACTCCGCTGTTACTGTTCCCATCTTGCTGGTTTTCGAACTTGCTCGAGCTTTTATTGATATTAACTACCTGTTAAAGTTTGGTAAAGATCGGATGAAAAATGAAGGCCCTATCGTCTTAACGAGACAAAAGTTAACGACGGACGGACGACGGACGGACGGACGGACGACGGACAACTCGGCATCCCATAAGCTCTCCTGGCCTTCGGCCAGTAGAGCTAAAAAAAAAGGCAAAACATCTGGTAAAGTTTGGTAAAGATCTGATGAAAAATGAAAGCCCTACCGTATTAACGAGGCAAAATTTAGCATTAGGACCATAACTCCGCTGTTATTGGTCCGATCTGGCTGGTTTTCAAACTTTTGCGAGCTTTCATTTATATTAACAATCTGGTAAAGTTTGGTAAAGATCGGATGAAAAATGAAGGCCTTTGCCCAGTAGAGCTAAAAATCATCAGCTCCAAAAAGTAGGTCAAGGTCATAGATGAAATCCAGGCATCCAAAAAAAAGATGCACTACCGAAGACACAACTATGTCAAAATAGAATAAGTTTTCTTCCAAAGATTAAGCTATAAATTATGTTCAAAACATCTAGTGCATAATTCTAGTTCATGAGAAAATGGTGTAAATTCAACAATTAAAGTTATCTGCCCTTTGCTTGGATGGTGAAGGTCACATCCACATTTGCTTTGTCACGTTGCAATGTAAAGATACAACTATAAGCAAAGTTTAAACGGTCTTAGTGCATACAGTTTGTGAAAAAATGACCACCAAAATGCAACAGTTGAAGGTAAACATTATAAGGTTATATGCCCTTGCTTGGAGGGTCAAGGTCCACTTCTAAATTTGCTTTGTCACGTTGCGATGTACCACTCAAGATACAACTATAAGCAAAGTTTTAAAGGTCTAGTGCATACAGTTTGTGAAAAAGTGACCTAAACGCAAAAGTTGAACCTAAAAATTATTAAGTTATCTGCCCTTTGCTTGAGGGTCAAGGTCACTTCCACATTTGCTTTGTCACGTTGCGATGTACCACTCAAGATACAACTATAAGCAAAGTTTTAAAGGTCTAGTGCATACAGTTTTGTAAAAAAGTGACCTAAACGCAAAAGTTTAACCTAAAATTAGTAAGTTATCTGCCTTTGCTTGGAGGTAAAGGTCACTTCCACATTTGCTTTGTCACGTTGCAATGTACCACCCATGATACAACTATAAGAAAAGTTTGAAAGGGTCTAGTGCATACAGTTTGTGAGAAAATGACCTAAACGCAAACTTGAATGTTGACGCCGCCGCCGCCACCGCCGCCGCCGCCGGAAAAGCAAACACCTATGTCTCTTTTTTGCTTCGAAAAGGCGAGACAAAAGTCAAAAATCTGGTAAAAGTTTGGTAAAGATCAAATGAAAAATGAAGACCCTATTGCCTTAACAAGGAAAAATATAGCATATTTACGAAATCAAGGGCCATAACTCTGCTGTTACTGGTCTGATTTGGATTGTTTTCAAACTCGTCTGAGCTTTTATTGACATTAACAATCTGGTAAAATTTGGTAAACATTGGATGAAAAATGAAGGCCCTTTCATCTTAGCGAATCAAAATATAGATTTTTTAAGTAAATCATGGGCCATAACTCCGCCGATACTGGTCCGATCTGGCTGGTTTTCGAACTTGTCCAAGCTTCATTGATAGTAACAATCTGGTAAAGTTTGGTAAAGATCAAGTGAAAGATGATGGCCCTATCGTCTTAACGAGGCAAATTTAGCATTTTTAACTAAATCAAGGGCCATAACTCCGCCGATACTGGTCCGATTTGGCTGGTTTTCAAACTTGGCCAGTAGAGATAATAAAATAAAAAATAAATAAAAAAATAATAATAATTAAAAATGTTTTTTTTTTTTTTTAAAGAATTATAAAGAAACATAAAAATAATAAAAGAAAAAAAAAGTCAACAAATCTGGTAAATCAGGGCCATAACTCCGAAAATGAACGCCCTATCGTCTTAACGAGGTAAAATATAGCATTTTTAACTGAATCAAAGGCCATAATTCCGCTGTTACTGGATCGATCTGGCTGATTGTCGAACTTGTCCGAGCTTTCATTGACATTAACAATCTGGTAAATTTTGGTATAGATCAGATGAAACATGAAGGCCCTATCGTCTGAACGAGACAAAAGTTAATGACGGACGGACAACTCGGCATCCCATAAGCTCTGCAATATTGGGTGGAGAATCTCCTTGCGACCAAATGTATTCATATTGGCATCGGCTGGCAATTTGCAGTCATATCCAGGATTCACTAGATGGGTGCTCTCTGGGGCAAGAGTGTCGCCTGCGGGGCCTTGTCCCAGAATTTATGACCTTTCAACCTAGGATATGACCTTGACTTTATATACCGGTAAGACTACTGTCATGAAGTGTTTTATTGAAAGTTCAATGAAAAAATATGAAAAAAATATCAATGTTTGATGAAGAAATATGAAGAAATGAAAAAGTGATAGGCAATGTTAAGTTTTTTTTACCAAAATAATTACTTTTTAACCCAGACTATGACCTTGACCTTTATATATTGGTTTGGTCACCTGAGTATTGTCATGAAGTGTATATATCTAAAGTGTGATAAATGTATAAACTTTATTTTAAATCGATTACGAAACAAGCTACAAGCTTATACAAATCACTCTCGATGGCGCGGATGATGGCGTTCGTGTGGTCTTTATGTGGGAGGAAACCAGAGAACCCGGGGAAAAAACCCCGTCCGAATGGGCGACCACCGTACCCTCTCATATACAACACTGAGATGAGGATTCAACCCGGGTTGCATTGGTGAAAAGCGAGTGTAAAGAAATGAAAAAGTTATATCCAATGTTAAGTTTTTGTGACCAAAATATAACCTTTGAACCCAGAATGTGACCTTGACCTTTCAGGGCCCTCCCTTCACTTTGGGGGAATGAGGCCAGGGCCCTCAGGAAGGGGAGTTTTGCGTTGTTTTCATATCAAAGGGGAATTTCTTAGAAACACAAATTAGTTTTGTTTTTTTAATTATTTAAGTGGTACCAAGAATTTACCATTCCAAATGCAAATTGTATGCTGTTTTCCTGTTTTGGAGTTAAATTTTTTTCTAATATATATATTTTTTTTAACGGAATTTTTCACAGGAAAATATATACATTTAGGGGAGGTGGGTGGGGCCCAAAAAAAGGTCAAACGACGGCCCTGCCTTTATTGGTTTGGTCACGTGAGTATTGTCATGAAATGTATACATCTAAAGTGTGATGAAGAAATATGAGGAAATTAAAAAGTTATACCCGATGTTAAAGGGACACTGTCCGTAACTTTTAGCTTATAAAAACACGCACTAATTATGTTCGCAAACATTACACACTAAACATTATTGAATATTTACTAATAAAAAGCAAGATAGTTCAACGGAATTCAATCGCGAAACAAAAAAAAAGTAAATCCGCTTCGTGCGGTTGAACTCGCAGCCCAAACTAAAATTACACTCGCAGTAATAATAGTGTGCGTGAGCATAAAGTGGTCGACGTCGCTCTCGACTGTGCTAAGCGGGCTATACATATTACGCAATGCATACTATGGTGAAAACCTAATGCGCTAATGGAAGTCAGGTGATCGCAGAAAAGGTAAATATTGTGGGTCCCACTTTATTTACATACAATAAATAAAACTTCTTTTTTTTCAAACTCACGAATGTATTCCTACATACGTCTTAGGGTCTTTCCTCATGTTTTCATGTATACATTTCACTGAATAAAAGTCAGACAGTTATTTGGTTATGCTCAATACCTGCTTACTTACGGACAGTGTCCCTTTAAGTTTTTGTGACCAATGACTTTTGAACCCACACTATGATCTTGATTGTGACCTTGACCTATTTATATTGGTGTCGTCACGTGACTATTGTCATGAAGGGCATATATATAATGTTTCATTTAGAAATATGAAGAAATGAAAAAAGTTATAGCCAATGTTAAGTTTTTGTGACCATAAAATGACTTTTTAACTCAGACTATGACCTTGACTGCGACCTTGACCCACTTTACAGCTTAACATAATGGTTAAAACTTTAGATAATATCGTAAGGAACCAATAGTGTTCATTCAATAATCTTGGAAGGTGTTAACCCATTAACAGCGGATACAAATCCATTAATACGTTGGAGAATACAGTATAAGTAAAATAAAAAGAGGTCAATGACCTTGAAGCTCTACTGATAGGTTTTTGATAGCTCGATCAGCATTCCTGTGAAGTTTCATGAAAATCCGTCAAGTAGTTTTGGAGGAGTAGTCGCTACAAGTTGTCTTTATATAACTCCATGTAAACAAAGATGGCCACTGGCGGCCATGTTTAACGTCAAATCAAAATAATTTTACATCATGTCATACTGATCATTTTAGAAAAAGTCCCATATCAGTATCATCCTTAGCCAAAAGAAATGGATTTACCGTTGCTATGCCATTTGTTTTAGAAAAACCACTGAAACATCATTTATTTGAAGAAAAAGAAATGGTGCTTCTTACAGGTAGTCAACAAAACCATTGATTATTGACCATTTATATCCATTTATTTAAAAAAATGGATTTTCAATTGTACAAGAAAGTCAAGATACAGAAATGAATCCATTGGTTTACCATTGAAATGCCATTTATTACTTTACATATTTTTAAGTAGGAGTAATATAAAATTAGATTTTCTTGAAGCCATTTTTAAACAATTGATATTTACCATTTATTTCAAACGTATAAATCAATGTGATTCTGACAATGAGTGCAAAGAAGCCCAGACAACCAGTCTTTATTTTTGGAGGGAAAATATAGCAACTTGAAATGTTCAATGTTAATGACTAAAAAGTAAGTGTTTTGCTTTATGCTATAATGTCTTATTGTATGAAAACATCTTATTCATTTAATAGTTGAAATTGAGAGAGGAAATTTCTATTTTATAGTCGGTAGAAAGATAAATTTGAATGAAATCTGTTTTGTCATCTGTTTTCGCACATTCAACCTTTGCAGTGCATTTGTAATTTGCCAATGAAAAACTATCAAACAATAAATAGAATATAAGGAAAGGTATATTGTATTCCCCTGGTGTCTGTTGAAATTTTGCGAGTAAGCTTGTATCTATTTTTTTTGTCGTGCCCAGTATATAAAGTACCCTGATTTATGTCGAGCCCGCTAACAGAGAGCACGACTTATACATTTCTTTTCAGAGAAAAGTGCTTCTGTACATGCATCTGTGCTTGCGTCCATTATTACGTCAAAGTTAAGGTACCAGTTCTCTTTATCTGGACGTCCAAGATAGGGATAGTGTACGCCAAACTGCATCAACTATGTTAATTGATCAAATTGGCAAAATTCAGAGCCTTTAGTAAAAAAAACATTGTTATACCATTATAATTAACCTCATTTGTATATTTAGACCATTGTTTTACCATTTTTCTGTGACATCATACAAATGGTACCTGATTTACATTTTTCGCCTCAAATCAATGGTGCTTCAATGGTGTTTCAATGGATTTTCATCTTCTTCTCATAATATTCATATTTTCAACAAATCAATGGTATTTTCAATTCAAAATCAATGGATAAAAATATAATGGACAATCAATGGAATATCTAATGGCTTGGTTTTTACTAAAGGCAAGCACTTATAGTTTTCAAGAAGTAGTCGGTACAAACTTGTATTTTGAAATTCTATTTTTAGCCATGGCGGCCATCTTGAATGTCCGGCCGACCTAAATTATGTTAGGATCAATTAGTCATCAAGAGCAACATTCCTGTGAAGTTTCTTGAAAATCCGTCAGTTGTTACAGAGGAGTAGTCGCTACAAGATGGCCGCTAACTGCCATGTTTAACATCGGATCAAAACGATTTCGACAAGGGACCAACATCATGTCATTGCTGATCATTTTAGAAAAAGTCCCATATCAATATCTCTTATAGGATCAATAAGACATCAAGAGCAACATTCGTGTGAAGTTTCATGAAATCCGTCAAGTAGTTTCAGAGGAGTAGTCGCTACCAGTTTTCATTATATAACTCTACATGAACAAAGATCCGCTGGCAGCCATGTTTAACGTCGAATCAAAATAATTTTCGGCAAGGATCAACATCATGTCATACTGATCATTTTAGGAAAAGACGCATATCAAAATCACTTATAGTTTTCAAGAAGCACTCGCTACAAACTTGTTTTTGAAATCTATTTTTAGCTGTGGCGGCCATCTGAATTTTCTCGACCAACCTGAAATGTTGTTAGGATCATTTAGACATCAAGAGCAACATTCCTGTGAATTTCACGGATATGCGTCGAGTAGTTTCAGAGAAGTAGTCGCTACACGTTTTTACTAAATAACTCTATGTAAACAAAGATGGCCGTTTAGATGGCAGCAAAGTTTAACGTCGAATCAAAACGATTTTCGACAAGGACCAACATCCTGTCATGCTGATCATTTAGAAAAAGTCCAATATCAATATCACTTATAGTTTTCAAGAAGTAGTCGCTACAAACTTGTTTTTTAAAAATCTATTTTTAGATTTGGCGGCCATCTTGGATTTCACATCAACATGAATTTTTGCTAGGACCAACTAGACTTTATGGGCAACATTTCTGTAACGGTTCATGAAAATCCATTCAGTAGTTTCAGAGGAATAGTCGCTACAATGCAGAAATGACAGTGCTCGACATCTCCATGAAAATAACTAATGCAAAAATGAGAGCGTTCGACATCTTCATAAAAATGGGAGTAATGCGGAATGACTGCACTCGACATCTCCATGAAAATGTGAGTAATGCAGAAATGACAACACTCGAAAACTCCATGACAATTAGAGTAATGACAGTACTCAACAGCGCTCGATATCTCATGCAAATGAGAGTAATGCAGAAAGGACATTGCTCGACATCTCCATGCAAATGCGACTAATGCAGAAAGGACAGTGCTCGACATCTCCATACAAATGGCAGTAATGTAGGAATGACAGCACTCGACATCTCCATGAAAATGAGAATAATGCAGGAAATGACAGGGCTCGACATCTCCATTAAAATGGGAGTAATGCAGGTATGACAGCCCTCGACATCTCCATGAAAATGAGAGTAATGCAGAAATGACAGATTTTAATTTTGAGAGGATTTATTTAAATAGTGTCAGTTTATTTAAATTGTGTCGATTAATTTAAATTGTAGTGAATTTAATTAATTCTTGCACATTTAGTAAAACGAATGTCCATTTATTTTGGATTCACAAACAATTATTTAAATCAAAACCATTTAATTAAGTCGTATGGATATATTTAAATCGTGAGGATATAATCTAAATCGTAAGGATATACTTTAAATCGAGAGCATTTATTTAAATAGTGTCGATTTCTTCAAATCGTGTAGATTTATTTAAATCGTGTCATTTTATTTAAATTGTGTCGATTTATTTAAATATGGTGCAATCCATGTTAAATAGTGAAAAACAACAAAATGTTTTCGAGCTAAAATATTTTATTTTTTAACAAACGGCGCAACATTGTTTTATTTCATAATTTCAGTCCATTATTTATTTTGAAAACACACCAGAAGTTGAACATTGCAGAGATAAAATTTATGGCAAATGAAGTTTGCTGCAAGTTTTTTACTATGTAAATGAG
>JAWPHD010013111.1:0-70734 GCA_037043455.1 Cyrtodaria siliqua
GTGCGATAGTATGGCAGATTTATCTTTCAAACTGAATGCTCCCTTCACTCATTTTCAAACCTGAACTCGCCGAAAGCTAAGATTAAGTATTGACATATGAAGCAAGAAATCTCCTCCTAACACCGCATAAATGTATATTCAAAAAATACACCACAACAAAAAGTACTTACATGTTTATACAACTATTATATCATTCGTATCACAAAACACTCCATGCAGGAATACCGTTCCAGATAGCACAACGAAAACTACTTATATAATCCAATCGTTCAGTATTCTGTACTTTATCCGTACATCGTACTCCTGAAGGGATTTATAAAACCTCAGTAATTACAACGAGATTTAACCAAAGTATGAGTGCCATATGATCCACATGTCCAATACATCAACGTGAATCTGTCCGTCTCTGGATAAAACCTGATATGATTCGCACTGCACGCTGCATGTCAGAAACACTGTAGGGGCTGATAAAACATCCGTAACTTCAACGCGCGTTATGGGTGACATATGATTCACTTGTCCAATACATCCACGTGAATTTGTCCGTCTCTGGATAAAACAAATAAATATTATGTTATATGATTCGCTCTGCACGCTGAGCATATCGAAAACAAAACCATAGTCAAACAATACGGTGAAAACTCATATTCAAATTTCCAAATAAAGTGCTTCGAAATAATACTAATATGTATGATGCATGTACAGGTAAATAAGCTTCTTTAACGATACCAGTGATTGTGCAATACAAGGGACCGTCTAAGGCTGCGATACCAGTGATTGTGCAATACAAGGGACCGTCTAAGGCTGCGATGCCAGTGATTGTGCAATACAAGGGACCGTCTAAGGCTGCGATACCAGTGATTGTGCAATACAAGGGACAGTCTAAGGCTGCGATACCAGTGATTGTGCAATACAAGGGACAGTCTAAGGCTGCGATACCAGTGATTGTGCAATACAAGGGACCGTCTAAGGCTGCGATGCCAGTGATTGTGCAATACAAGGGACCGTCTAAGGCTGCGATGCCAGTGATTGTGCAATACAAGGGACCGTCTAAGGCTGCGATGCCAGTGATTGTGCAATACAAGGGACCGTCTAAGGCTGCGATACCAGTGATTGTGCAATACAAGGGACAGTCTAAGGCTGCGATACCAGTGATTGTGCAATACAAGGGACCGTCTAAGGCTGCGATACCAGTGATTGTGCAATACAAGGGACCGTCTATGGCTGGATTAACATGAGTTTAACAAGTGGACTACTATCATATAGAATACTATTAACGTCAGGAAGCATGTCATTCACAAAAGAAGTTTAGTCTAACACAATCTATATACGATTTTGGTTAGATGCAGAATATAGGTTCGTTTCTTTTTTGGCGTCAGAGACTATTCGTTTGAGTAACATAATGAATATAACGAGTACCAGTTTGACTGATTGGATAAACATGTTTGAAGGTCAAACAATTTTATATACGAGTTTTGTTTTCCTTTTTCAATAAAATACTTCATTGCGTGGGGCTTTGAGTAGGTTTTTATTATGAATGCAGATGCTAATGAAAGGTACATAGAACATTTACATGTGAAGTTAATTGTATGAAATAGAACTAAAGTGCATATTCTTACATTACAATATAATATGTAACTTATCGAGAACAAGTCATGCAAATCGATGTAGATAAAATTGCGTATCGCTGACAAACATTTGTTACAGGTTAAATTTAACATGGTTTATTAAAATACTCAATGTTGATTGGTTATTAGGGTGGTCTGAAAAAAGCTATATAAACATCTGACGTCATGTACGTCAACCGTTAAGACGTCATTGTAAACGCCAGAAAACACGTTAACTGTTGAGACGTCATTTTAAACGTCAGATACAAAACAACAACGCAATGAAATACGTTATTTTAAGCGACGCTACGTTCCAGCAACACATTTACATAGGACGAGGCTGTATATTCTTCTCGTTTGATGTTGAGAGATAGCCATACATGTAAGTGGTGAGAATTTGTATTTTGTGCAAAATCTCGACAAATGTGTTTCATAATACATAAAACTCAATGTTAGATAAGAAATAAATTATTTCAAGCAGGTTTATATTGTGCGAGATCAAAACCTGGTGTTTGGGACTTGAAACACATCAAGCCTGCGGCCCTTGGTATCGATGAACTTCAAGTCCCACCCACCAAGTATTGATGTGGGACAAAAAAAACACGCTGGAAATATTATAAAGGTCGAACAGAAAATGTAGCATTCATATAACACAGTCAACCAAATACACATATAACACAGTCAACCAAATACACATAAAACACAGTCAACCAAATACACACATATGATATAACACAGTCAACCAAATACACGCATTCATATAACACAGTCAACCAAATACACGCATTCATATAACACAGTCAACAAATACACGCATTCATATAACGCAGTCAAGCAAATACACGCATTCATATAACACAGTCAAGCGAATACACGCATTCATATAACACAGTCAAGCAAATACACGTACTCATATAACACAGTCAAGCAAATACACGCATTCATATAACACAGTCAACCAAATACACGCATTCATATAACACAGTCAACCAAATACACGCATTCACAACAAACAACAAGTACAGGAACACATTCAACCAAATACACGCGTTCACAACAAACAACAAGTACAGGAACACAGTCAACCAAATACACGCATTCACAACAAACAACAAGTACAAGGACACAGTCAACCAAATATACGCATTCACAACAAAGAACAAGTACAGGAACACAGTCAACCAAACACACGCATTCACAACAAACAACAAGTACAAGGACACAGTCAACCAAATATACGCATTCACAACAAAGAACAAGTACAGGAACACAGTCAACCAAATACACGCATTCACAACAAACAACAAGTACATGGACACAGTCAACCAAATACAAGCATTCACAACAAACAACAGTCAACCAAATACACGCATTCACAACAAACAACAAGTACAGGAACACAGTCAACCAAATACACGCATTCACAACAAACAACACGTACAAGGACACAGTCAACCAAATACACGCATTCACAACAAACAACAAGTACAAGGACACAGTCAACCAAATACACGCATTCACAACAAACAACAAGTACAAGGACACAGTCAACCAAATACAAGCATTCACAACAAACAACAAGTACAAGGACACAGTCAACCAAATACACGCATTCACAACAAACAACAAGTACAGGGACACAGTCAACCAAATACACGCATTCACAACAAACAACAAGTACAAGGAAACAGTCAACCAAATACACGCATTCACAACAAACAACAAGTACAGGGAAACAGTCAACCAAATACACGCATTCACAACAAACAACAAGTACAAGGACACAGACAACCAAATACACGCATTCACAACAAACAACAAGTACAAGGACACAGTCAACCAAATACACGCATTCACAACAAGCAACAAGTACAGGGACACAGTCAAGCAAATACACGCATTCACAACAAACAACAAGTACAAGGAAACAGTCAACCAAATACACGCATTCACAACAAACAAAAAGTACAGGGAAACAGTCAACCAAATACACGCATTCACAACAAACAACAAGTCCAAGGACACAATCAACCAAATACACGCATTCACAACAAACAACAAGTACAGGGAAACAGTCAACCAAATACACGCATTCACATCAAACAACAAGTACAAGGACAAATACACGCAAATACACGCATTCCAAACAAACAACAAGTACAGGGAAACAGTCAACCAAATACACGCGATCACAACAAACAACAAGTACAGGGAAACAGTCAACAAAATATACGCATTCACAACAAACAACAAGTACAGGGACACAGTCAACCAAATACACGCATTCACAACAAACAACAAGTACAGGGAAACAGTCAACCAAATACACGCATTCACAACAAACAACAAGTACAAGGACAAATACACGCAAATACACGCATTCCCAACAAACAACAAGTACAAGGACACAGTCAACCAAATACACGCATTCCCAAAAAACAACAAGTACAGGAACGCAGTCAACCAAATACACGCATTCACAACAAACAACAAGTACAGGAACACAGTCAATCAAATACACGCATTCACAACAAACAGCGAGTACAGGAACACAGTCAACCAAATACACGCATTCACAACAAACAACAAGTACAGGAACACAGTCAACCAAATACACGCATTCACAACAAACAACACGTACAAGGACACAGTCAACCAAATACACGCATTCACAACAAACAACAAGTACAAGGACACGGTCAACCAAATACACGCATTCACAACAAACAACAAGTACAAGGACACAGTCAACCAAATACAAGCATTCACAACAAACAACAAGTACAAGGACACAGTCAACCAAATACACGCATTCACAACAAACAACAAGTACAGGGACACAGTCAACCAAATACACGCATTCACAACAAACAACAAGTACAAGGAAACAGTCAACCAAATACACGCATTCACAACAAACAACAAGTACAGGGAAACAGTAAACCAAATACACGCATTCACAACAAACAACAAGTACAAGGACACAGACAACCAAATACACGCATTCACAACAAACAACAAGTACAAGGACACAGTCAACCAAATACACGCATTCACAACAAGCAACAAGTACAGGGACACAGTCAAGCAAATACACGCATTCACAACAAACAACAAGTACAACGAAACAGTCAACCAAATACACGCATTCACAACAAACAACAAGTACAGGGAAACAGTCAACCAAATACACGCATTCACAACAAACAACAAGTACAGGGACCCAGTCAACCAAATACACGCATTCACAACAAACAACAAGTACAGGGAAACAGTCAACCAAATACACGCATTCACAACAAACAACAAGTACAAGGACAAATACACGCAAATACACGCATTCCCAACAAACAACAAGTACAGGGAAACAGTCAACCAAATACACGCATTCACAACAAACAACAAGTACAGTGAAACAGTCAACCAAATATACGCATTCACAACAAACAACAAGTACAAGGACAAATACAAGCAAACAAACGCATCCACAACAATTAACAGGTACAAGGAAAAATACAAGCAAATACACGCATTCACAACAAACAACAAGTACAGGAACACAGTCAACCAAATACACGCATTCACAACAAGCAACACGTACAAGGACACAGTCAACCAAATACACGCATTCACAACAATGAACAAGTACAAGGACACAGTCAACCAAATACACGCATTCACAACAAACAACAAGTACAAGGACACAGTCAACCAAATACAAGCATTCACAACAAACAACAAGTACAAGGACACAGTCAACCAAATACATGCATTCACAACAAACAACAAGTACAGGGACACAGTCAACCAAATACACGCATTCACAACAAACAACAAGTACAAGGAAACAGTCAACCAAATACACGCATTCACAACAAACAACAAGTATAGGGAAACAGTCAACCAAATACACGCATTCACAACAAACAACAAGCACAATGACACAGTCAACCAAATACACGCATTCACAACAAACAACAAATACAAGGACACAGTCAACCAAACACACGCATTCACAACAAACAACAAGTACAGGGACACAGTCAACCAAATACATGCATTCACAACAAACAACAAGTACAGGGACACAGTCAACCAAATACACGCATTCACAACAAACAACAAGTACAAGGAAACAGTCAACCAAATACACGCATTCACAACAAACAACAAGTACAGGGAAACAGTCAACCAAATACACGCATTCACAACAAACAACAAGTACAAGGACACAGACAACCAAATACACGCATTCACAACAAACAACAAGTACAGGGTCAAGTACAAGCAAATACACGCATTCACAACAAACAAGAAGTACAAGGACAAATACACGCACATACACGCATTCACAGCAAACAACAAGTACAAGGACACATACAAGCAAATACACGCATTCACAACAAACAAGAAGTACAAGGACAAATACACGCAAATACACGCATTCACAACAAACAACAAGTACATGGTCAAGTACAAGCAGATACTCGCATTCACAACAAACAAAAAGTGCAAGGACAAATACACGCATATAAACGCATTCACAACAAACAAGAAGTACAATGACAAATATACGCAAATACACGCATTCACAACAAACAACAAGTACAAGGACAAATACACGCAAATACACGCATTCACAACAAACAACAGGTACAAGGACAAATACACGCATATACACGCATTCACAACAAACAACAAGTACAAGGACAAATACACGCAAATACACGCATTCACAACAAACAACGGGTACAAGGACAAATACACGCAAATACACGCATTCACAACAAACAACATGTACAAGGACAAATACACGCAAATACACGCATTCACAACAAACAACAGGTTAAAGGACAAATACAAGCAAATAAACGCATTCACCACAAACAACAACTACAAGGATAAATACAAGCAAATAAACGCATTCACAACAAACAACAGGTACAAGGACAAATACACGCAAATACATGCATTCACAACAAACAACAAGTGCAAGGACACATACAAGCAAATAAACGCATTCACAACAAACAAGAAGTACAAGGACAAATACATGCAAATACACGCATTCACAACAAACAACAAGTACAAGGACAAATACACGCAAATACACGCATTCACAACAAACAACAAGTGCAAGGACAAATACACGCAAATACACGCATTTACAACAAACAACAAGTACAAGGACAAATACACGCAAATACACGCATTCACAACAAACAACAAGTGCAAGGACACATACAAGCAAATAAACGCATTAACAACAAACAAGAATTACAAGGACAAATACACGTAAATACACGCATTCACAACAATCAACAAGTACAAGGACAAATACACGCAAATACACGCATTCACAACAAACAACAAGTACAAGGACAAATACAAGCAAATAAACGCATTCACAACAAACAAGAAGTACAAGGACAAATACACGCAAATACACGCATTCACAACAAACAACAAGTACAAGGACAAATACAAGCAAATACACGCATTCACAACAAACAAGAAGTACAAGGACAAATACACGCAAATAAACGCATTCACAACAAACAACAAGTACAAGGAGAAATACACGCAAATACACGCATTCACAACAAACAACAGGTACAAGTACAAATACACGCAAATACACGCATTCACAACAAACAACAGGTACAACGACAAATACAAGCAAATACATGCATTCACAACAAACAACAAGTACAAGGACAAATACAAGCCAATACACGCATTCACAACAAACAACAAGTACAAGGACAAATACAAGCCAATACACGCATTCACAACAAACAACAAGTACAGGAACAAGTACAAGCCACTACACGCATTCACAACAAACAACAGGTACAATGACAAATACACGCAAATACACGCATTCACAACAAACAACAAGTACAAGGACAAATACAAGCAAATACACGCATTCACAATAAACAACAGGTACAAGGACAAATACAAGCAAATACAGACATTCACAAAAAACAACAAGCACAAGGACAAATACACGCAAATAAACGCATTCACAACAAACAACAAGTGCAAGGACAAATACACGCAAATACACGCATTCACAACAAACAACAGGTACAATGACAAATACACGCAAATACACACATTCACAACAAACAACAAGTACAAGGACAAATACAAGCAAATACACGCATTCACAACAAACAACAGGTACAAGGACAAATACAAGCAAATACACGCATTCACAACAAACAACAAGCACAATGACAAATACAAACAAATACACGCATTCACAACAAACAACAAGTACAAGGACAAATACACGCAAATACACGCATTCACAACAAACAACAAGTGCAAGGACAAATACACGCAAATACATGCATTTACAACAAACACCAAGTACAAGGACGAATACACGCAAATACACGTATTCACAACAATCAACAAGTACCAGGACAAATACACACAAATAAACGCATTCACAACAAACAACAGGTACAAGGACAAATACAAGCAAGTACACGCATTCACAACAAACAACAAGTACAAGGACAAATACAAGCAAATAAACGCATTCACAACAAACAACAGGTACAAGGACGAATACAAGCAAATACACGCATTCACAACAAACAACAACTACAAGGACAAATACAAGCAAATACACGCATTCACAACAAACAACAGGTACAAGGACAAATACAAGCAAATACACGCATTCACAACAAACAACAAGCACAAGGACAAATACAAACAAATACACGCATTCACAACAAACAACAAGTACAAGGACAAATACACGCAAATACACGCATTCACAACAAACAACAAGTGCAAGGACAAATACACGCAAATACATGCATTTACAACAAACAACAAGTACAAGGACAAATACACGCAAATACACGTATTCACAACAATCAACAAGTACCAGGACAAATACACGCAATTACACGCATTCACAACAAACAACAGGTACAATGACAAATACACGCAAATACACGCATTCACAACAAACAACAAGTACAAGGACAAATACAAGCAAATACACGCATTCACAACAAACAACAGGTACAAGGACAAATACAAGCAAATACACGCATTCACAACAAACAACAAGCACAAGGACAAATACAAACAAATACACGCATTCACAACAAACAACAAGTACAAGGACAAATACACGCAAATACACGCATTCACAACAAACAACAAGTGCAAGGACAAATACACGCAAATACATACATTTACAACAAACAACAAGTACAAGGACAAATACACGCAAATACACGTATTCACAACAATCAACAAGTACCAGGACAAATACACGCAATTACACGCATTCACAACAAACAACAGGTACAAGGACAAATACAAGCAAGTACACGCATTCACAACAAACAACAAGTACAAGGACAAATACAAGCAAATAAACGCATTCACAACAAACAACAGGTACAAGGACAAATACAAGCAAATACACGCATTCACAACAAACAACAAGTACAATGACAAATACAACCAAATAAACGCATTCACAACAAACAACAAGTACAAGGACACATACAAGCAAATACACCCATTCACAACAAACAACAAGTACAAGGACACATACAACCAAATAAACGCATTCACAACAAACAACAAGTACAAGGACACATACAAGCAAATACACGCATTCACAACAAACAACAAGTACAAGGACAAATACAAGCAAATACACGCATTCACAACAAACAACAAGTACAAGGACAAATACACGCAAATACACGCATTCACAACAAACAACAAGCACAAGGACAAATACATGCAAATACACGCATTCACAACAAACAACAGGTACAAGGACACATACAAGCAAATACACGCATTCCCAACAAACAACAAGCACAAGCACAAGGACAAATACAAGCAAATACACGCATTCACAACAGACAACAAGTACAATGATAAATACACGCAAATACACGCATTCACAACAAACAACAGGTACAAGGACAAATAAAAGCAAATACACGCATCACAACAAACAACAGGTACAAGGACACATACAAGCAAATAAACGCATTCACAACAAACAACAAGTACAAGGCCACAGTCAACCAAATACACGCATTCACAACAAACAACAAGTACAAGGACACATACAAGCAAATACACGCATTCACAACAAACAACAAGTAAAGGGACACAGTCAACCAAATACACGCATTCACAACAAACAACAAGTACAGGGACACAGTCAACCAAATACACGCATTTACAACAAACAACAAGCACAAGGACAAATACAAACAAATACACGCATCACAACAAACAACAGGTACAAGGACACATACAAGCAAATACACGCATTCACAACAAACAACAAGTACAAGGACACAGTCAACAAAATACACGCATTCACAACAAACAACAAGTACAAGGACACATACAAGCAAATACACGCATTCACAACAAACAACAAGTACAGGGACACAGTCAACCAAATACACGCATTCACAACAAACAACAAGTACAAGGACACATACAAGCAAATACATGCATTCACAACAAACAACAAGTACAGGGACACAGTCAACCAAATACACGCATTCACAACATACAACAAGTACAGGGACACAGTCAACCAAATACACGCATTCACAACAAACAGCGAGTACAGGAACGCAGTCAACCAAATACACGCATTCACAACAAACAACAAGTACAGGGACAAGTACAAGCAAATACACGCATTCAAAACAAACAACAGGTACAAGGACACATACAAGCAAATAAACGGATTCACAACTAACAACAATTACAAGGACACATTCAACCAAATACACGCATTCACAACAAACAACAAGTTCAAGGACACATACAAGCAAATACACGCATTCACAACAAACAACAAGTACAGGGACACAGTCAACCAAATACACGCATTCACAACAAACAACAAGTACAAGGACACATACAAGCAAATACACGCATTCACAACAAACAACATTTACAGGGACACAGTCAACCAAATACACGCATTCACAACAAACAACAAGTACAGGGACACAGTCAATCAAATACACGCATTTACAACAAACAACAAGTACAAGGACACAGTCAACCAAATACACGCATTCACAACAAACAACAAGTACAGGGACACAGTCAACCAAATACACGCATTCACAACATACAACAAGTACCGGGACACAGTCAACCAAATACACGCATTCACAACAAACAGCGAGTACAGGAACGCAGTCAACCAAATACACGCATTCTCAACAAACAGCGAGTACAGGAACACAGTCAACCAAATACACGCATTCACAACAAACAACAAGTACAGGAACAAAGTCAACCAAATACACGCATTCACAACAAACAACAAGTACAAGGACACAGTCAACCGAATACACGCATTCACAACAAACAACAAGTACAAGGACATAGTCAACCAAATACACGCATTCACAACAAACAACAAGGACAAGGACACAGTCAATCAAATACACGCGTTCACAACAAACAACAAGTACACGGACACAGTCAACCAAATACACGCATTCACAACAAACAACAAGTACAAGGACACAGTCAACCGAATACACGCATTCACAACAAACAACAAGTACTAGGACACAGTCAACCAAATACACGCATTTACAACAAACAACAAGTACAAAGACAGAGTCAACCAAATACACGCATTCACAACAAACAACAAGTACAGGGACACAGTCAACCAAATACACGCATTCACAACAAACAACAAGTACAAGGAAACAGTCCATCAAATACAGGCATTCACAACAAACAACAAGTACAGGGAAACAGTCAACCAAATACACGCATTCACAACAAACAACAAGTACAAGGACACAGTCAACCAAATACACGCATTCATAACAAACAACAAGTACAGGGACACAGTCAACCAAATACACGCATTTACAACAAACAACAAGTACAAGGAAACAGTCAATCAAATACACGCATTCACAACAAACAAGAAGTACAGGGAAACAGTCAACCAAATACACGCATTCACAACAAACAACAAGTACAGGGACACAGTCAACCAAATACATGCATTCACAACAAACAACAAGTACAACTACACATACAACCAAATAAACGCATTCACAACAAACAACAAGTACAAGGACACATACACGCAAATACACGCATTCCCAACAAATAACAAGCACATGGACAAATACAAGCAAATACACGCATTCACAACAAACAACAAGTACAAGGACACATACAACCAAATAAACGCATTCACAACAAACAACAAGTACAAGGACACATACAACCAAATAAACGCATTCACAACAAACAACAAGTACAAGGACACATACAAGCAAATACACGCATTCCCAACAAATAACAAGCACAAGGACAAATACAAGCAAATACACGCATTCACAACAAACAACAAGTACAAGGACACATACAACCAAATAAACGCATTCACAACAAACAACAAGTACAGGAAACATACACGCAAATTCACGCATTCCCAACAAATAACAAGCACAAGGACAAATACAAGCAAATACACGCATTCACAACAAACAACAAGTACAATGACAAATACAACCAAATAAACGCATTCACAACAAACAACAAGTACAAGGACACATACAAGCAAATACACGCATTCACAACAAACAACAAGTACAAGGACACATACAAGCAAATACACGCATTCACAACAAACAACAAGTACAAGGACAAATACAAGCAAATACACGCATTCACAACAAACAACAAGTACAAGGACAAATACACGCAAATACACGCATTCACAACAAACAACAAGCACAAGGACAAATACATGCAAATACACGCATTCACAACAAACAACAGGTACAAGGACACATACAAGCAAATACACGCATTCCCAACAAACAACAAGCACAAGCACAAGGACAAATACAAGCAAATACACGCATTCACAACAGACAACAAGTACAATGATAAATACACGCAAATACACGCATTCACAACAAACAACAGGTACAAGGACAAATAAAAGCAAATACACGCATCACAACAAACAACAGGTACAAGGACACATACAAGCAAATAAACGCATTCACAACAAACAACAAGTACAAGGCCACAGTCAACCAAATACACGCATTCACAACAAACAACAAGTACAAGGACACATACAAGCAAATACACGCATTCACAACAAACAACAAGTAAAGGGACACAGTCAACCAAATACACGCATTCACAACAAACAACAAGTACAGGGACACAGTCAACCAAATACACGCATTTACAACAAACAACAAGCACAAGGACAAATACAAACAAATACACGCATCACAACAAACAACAGGTACAAGGACACATACAAGCAAATACACGCATTCACAACAAACAACAAGTACAAGGACACAGTCAACCAAATACACGCATTCACAACAAACAACAAGTACAAGGACACATACAAGCAAATACACGCATTCACAACAAACAACAAGTACAGGGACACAGTCAACCAAATACACGCATTCACAACAAACAACAAGTACAAGGACACATACAAGCAAATACACGCATTCACAACAAACAACAAGTACAGGGACACAGTCAACCAAATACACGCATTCACAACATACAACAAGTACAGGGACACAGTCAACCAAATACACGCATTCACAACAAACAGCGAGTACAGGAACGCAGTCAACCAAATACACGCATTCACAACAAACAACAAGTACAGGGACAAGTACAAGCAAATACACGCATTCAAAACAAACAACAGGTACAAGGACACATACAAGCAAATAAACGCATTCACAACAAACAACAATTACAAGGACACATTCAACCAAATACACGCATTCACAACAAACAACAAGTTCAAGGACACATACAAGCAAATACACGCATTCACAACAAACAACAAGTACAGGGACACAGTCAACCAAATACACGCATTCACAACAAACAACAAGTACAAGGACACATACAAGCAAATACACGCATTCACAACAAACAACATTTACAGGGACACAGTCAACCAAATACACGCATTCACAACAAACAACAAGTACAGGGACACAGTCAATCAAATACACGCATTTACAACAAACAACAAGTACAAGGACACAGTCAACCAAATACACGCATTCACAACAAACAACAAGTACAGGGACACAGTCAACCAAATACACGCATTCACAACATACAACAAGTACAGGGACACAGTCAACCAAATACACGCATTCACAACAAACAGCGAGTACAGGAACGCAGTCAACCAAATACACGCATTCACAACAAACAACAAGTACAGGGACAAGTACAAGCAAATACACGCATTTAAAACAAACAACAGGTACAAGGACACATACAAGCAAAGAAACGAATTCACAACAAACAACAAGTACAAGGACACATTCAACCAAATACACGCATTCACAACAAACAACAAGTACAAGGACACATACAAGCAAATACACGCATTCACAACAAACAACAAGTAAAGGGACACAGTCAACCAAATACACGCATTCACAACAAACAACAAGTACAAGGACACATACAAGCAAATACACGCATTCACAACAAACAACATTTACAGGGACACAGTCAACCAAATACACGCATTCACAACAAACAACAAGTACAGGGACACAGTCAATCAAATACACGCATTTACAACAAACAACAAGTACAAGGACACAGTCAACCAAATACACGCATTTACAACGAACAGCGAGTACAGGAACGCAGTCAACCAAATACACGCATTCACAACAAATAACAAGTACAGGGACAAGTACAAGCAAATACACGCATTCTAAACAAACAGCAAGTACAAGGACAAATACACGCAAATACACGCATTCACAACAAACCACAAATACAGGGACACAGTCAACCAAATACACGCATTTACAACAAACAACAAGTACAAGGACAAATACACGCAAATACACGCAATCACAACAAACAAAAAGTACAAGGACACATACAACCAAGTACACGCATTCACAACAAACAACAAGTATAGGGACACATACAAGCAAATACACGCATTCGCAACAAACAACAAGTATAGGGACACAGTCAACCAAATACACGCATTCACAACAAACAACAAGTACAAGGACACATACAAGCAAATACACGCATTCACAACAAACAACAAGTATAGGGACACAGTCAACCAAATACACGCATTCACAACAAACAACAAGTACAAGGACACATACAAGCAAATACACGCATTCACAACAAACAACATTAACAGGGACACAGTCAACCAAATACACGCATTTACAACAAACAACAAGTACAAGGACACAGTCAACCAAATACACGCATTCACAACAAACAACAAGTACAGGGACACAGTCAACCAAATACACGCATTTACAACAAACAGCGAGTACAGGAACGCAGTCAACCAAATACACGCATTCACAACAAACAACAAGTACAGGGACACAGTCAACCAAATACACGCATTCACAACAAACAACAAGTACAAGGAAACAGTCAACCAAATACACGCATTCACAACAAACAACAAGTACAAGGACACAGTCAACCGAATACACGCATTCACAACAAACAACAAGTACAAGGACACAGTCAACCGAATACACGCATTCACAACAAACAACAAGTACAGGGACACAGTCAACCAAATACACGCATTCACAACAAACAACAAGTACAAGGAAACAGTCAACCAAATACACGCATTCACAACAAACAACAAGTACAAGGACACAGTCAACCGAATACACGCATTCACAACAAACAACAAGTACAAGGACACAGTCAACCAAATACACGCATTTACAACAAACAACAAGTACAAAGACACAGTCAACCAAATACACGCATTCACAACAAACAACAAGTACAGGGACACAGTCAACCAAATACACGCATTCACAACAAACAACAAGTACAAGGACACAGTCAACCAAATACACGCATTCATAACAAACAACAAGTACAGGGACACAGTCAACCAAATAGTATTACACGCATTTACAACAAACAACAAGTACAAGGAAACAGTCAATCAAATACACGCATTCACAACAAACAACAAGTACAGGGAAACAGTCAACCAAATACACGCATTCACAACAAACAACAAGTACAGGGACACAGTCAACCAAATACACGCATTCACAACAAACAACAAGTACAACTACACATACAACCAAATAAACGCATTCACAACAAACAACAAGTACAAGGACACATACACGCAAATACACGCATTCCCAACAAATAACAAGCACAAGGACAAATACAAGCAAATACACGCATTCACAACAAACAACAAGTACAAGGACACATACAACCAAATAAACGCATTCACAACAAACAACAAGTACGAGGACACATACAAGCAAATACACGCATTCCCAACAAACAACAAGCACAAGGACAAATACAACCAAATAAACGCATTCACAACAAACAACAAGTACAAGGACACATACAAGCAAATACACGCATTCACAACAAACAACAAGTACAAGGACACATACAACCAAATAAACGCATTCACAACAAACAACAAGTACAAGGACACATACAACCAAATACACGCATTCACAACAAACAACAAGTACAATGATAAATACACGCAAATACACGCATTCACAACAAACAACAGGTACAAGGACAAATACAAGCAAATACACGCATCACAACAAACAACAGGTACAAGGACACATACAAGCAAATAAACGCATTCACAACAAACAACAAGTACAAGGCCACAGTCAACCAAATACACGCATTCACAACAAACAACAAGTACAAGGACACATACAAGCAAATACACGCATTCACAACAAACAACAAGTAAAGGGACACAGTCAACCAAATACACGCATTCACAACAAACATCAAGTACAGGGACACAGTCAACCAAATACACGCATTTACAACAAACAACAAGCACAAGGACAAATACAAACAAATACACGCATCACAACAAACAACAGGTACAAGGACACATACAAGCAACTACACGCATTCACAACAAACAACAAGTACAAGGACACAGTCAACCAAATACACGCATTCACAACAAAACACAAAAATACAAGGACACATACAAGCAAATACACGCATTCACAACAAACAACAAGTACAGGGACACAGTCAACCAAATACACGCATTCACAACAAACAACAAGTACAAGGACACATACAAGCAAATACACGCATTCACAACAAACAACAAGTACAGGGACACAGTCAACCAAATACACGCATTCACAATATACAACAAGTACAGGGACACAGTCAACCAAATACACGCATTCACAACAAACAGCGAGTACAGGAACGCAGTCAACCAAATACACGCATTCACAACAAACAACAAGTACAGGGACAAGTACAAGCAAATACACGCATTCAAAACAAACAACAGGTACAAGGACACATACAAGCAAATAAACGCATTCACAACAAACAACAATTACAGGGACACAGTCAACCAAATACACGCATTCACAACAAACAACAAGTACAAGGACACATACAAGCAAATACACGCATTCACAACAAACAACAAGTACAGGGACACAGTCAACCAAATACACGCATTCACAACATACAACAAGTACAGGGACACAGTCAACCAAATACACGCATTCACAACAAACAGCGAGTACAGGAACGCAGTCAACCAAATACACGCATTCACAACAAACAACAAGTACAGGGACAAGTACAAGCAAATACACGCATTCAAAACAAACAACAGGTACAAGGACACAAACAAGCAAATACACGCATTCACAACAAACAACAAGTACAGGGACACAGTCAACCAAATACACGCATTCACAATAAACAACAAGTACAAGGACACATACAAGCAAATACACGCATTCACAACAAACAACATTTACAGGGACACAGTCAACCAAATACACGCATTCACAACAAACAACAAGTACAGGGACACAGTCAATCAAATACACGCATTTACAACAAACAACAAGTACAAGGACACAGTCAACCAAATACACGCATTGACAACAAACAACAAGTACAGGGACACAGTCAACCAAATACACGCATTCACAACATACAACAAGTACAGGGACACAGTCAACCAAATACACGCATTCACAACAAACAGCGAGTACAGGAACGCAGTCAACCAAATACACGCATTCACAACAAACAACAAGTACAGGGACAAGTACAAGCAAATACACGCATTTAAAACAAACAACAGGTACAAGGACACATACAAGCAAATAAACGCATTCACAACAAACAACAAGTACAAGGACACATTCAACCAAATACACGCATTCACAACAAACAACAAGTACAAGGACACATACAAGCAAATACACGCATTCACAACAAACAACAAGTACAGGGACACAGTCAACCAAATACACGCATTCACAACAAACAACAAGTACAAGGACACATACAAGCAAATACACGCATTCACAACAAACAACATTTACAGGGACACAGTCAACCAAATACACGCATTCACAGCAAACAACAAGTACAGGGACACAGTCAATCAAATACACGCATTTACAACAAACAACAAGTTCAAGGACACAGTCAACCAAATACACGCATTCACAACAAACAACAAGTACAGGGACACAGTCAACCAAATACACGCATTTACAACAAACAGCGAGTACAGGAACGCAGTCAACCAAATACACGCATTCACAACAAATAACAAGTACAGGGACAAGTACAAGCAAATACACGCATTCTAAACAAACAGCAAGTACAAGGACAAATACACGCAAATACACGCATTCACAACAAACCACAAATACAGGGACACAGTCAACCAAATACACGCATTTACAACAAACAACAAGTACAAGGACAAATACACGCAAATACACGCATTCACAACAAACAACAAGTACAAGGACACATACAACCAAGTACACGCATTCACAACAAACAACAAGTACAAGGACAAATACACGCAAATACACGCATTCACAACAAACCACAAATACAGGGACACAGTCAACCAAATACACGCATTCACAACAAACAACAAGTACAGGGACACAGTCAATCAAATACACGCATTTACAACAAACAACAAGTACAAGGACACAGTCAACCAAATACACGCATTCACAACAAACAACAAGTACAAGGACACATACAACCAAGTATACGCATTCACAACAAACAACAAGTACAAGGACACATACAAGCAAATAGACGCATTCACAACAAACAACATTTACAGGGACACAGTCAACCAAATACACGCATTCACAACAAACAACAAGTACAGGGACACAGTCAATCAAATACACGCATTTACAACAAACAACAAGTACAAGGACACAGTCAACCAAATACACGCATTCACAACAAACAACAAGTACAGGGACACAGTCAACCAAATACACGCATTTACAACAAACAGCGAGTACAGGAACGCAGTCAACCAAATACACGCATTCACAACAAATAACAAGTACAGGGACAAGTACAAGCAAATACACGCATTCTAAACAAACAGCAAGTACAAGGACAAATACACGCAAATACACGCATTCACAACAAACCACAAATACAGGGACACAGTCAACCAAATACACGCATTTACAACAAACAACAAGTACAAGGACAAATACACGCAAATACACGCATTCACAACAAACAAAAAGTACAAGGACACATACAACCAAATACACGCATTCACAACAAACAAAAAGTACAAGGACACATACAACCAAATACACGCATTCACAACAAACAACAAGTACAGGGACACAGTCAACCAAATACACGCATTCACAACAAACAAAAAGTACAAGGACACATACAACCAAATACACGCATTCACAACAAACAACAAGTACAGGGACACAGTCAACCAAATACACGCATTCACAACAAACAACAAGTACAAGGACACATACAACCAAATACACGCAAATACACGCATTCACAACAAACAACAAGTACAAGGACACATGCAACCAAATACACGCATTCACAACAAACAACAAGTACAAGGACACAATGACATACAAGCAAATACACCCATTTCCAACAAACAACAAGTACAAGGACACATACAACCAAATACACGCATTCACAACAAACAACAAGTACAAGGACAAACACAAGCAAATACACGCATTCACAACAAACAACAAGTACAGGAACAAGTACAAGCAAATACACGCATTCACAACAAACAACAAGTACAAGGACAAATACAAGCAAATACACGCATTCAAAACAAACAGCATGTACAAGGACAAATACACGCAATTACACGCATTCAAAACAAACATCAAGTACAAGGACAAATACACGCAAATAAGTACTTCGGGAAGTTCACTTGGTCAACTTGGAAGGGCAACCACGTGATATTTAGCTACTACGCTGGTTGGTCAACTTGGAAGGGCAACCACGTGATATTTAGCTACTACGCTGGTTGGTCAACTTGGAAGGGCAACCACGTGATATTTAGCGACTACGCTGGTTGGTCAACTTGGAAGGGCAACCACGTGATATTTAGCTACTACGCTGGTTGGTCAACTTGGAAGGGCAACCACGTGATATTTAGCTACTACGCTGGTTGATCGGAAGTTTCAAATCTCATGAAAGAGAAGTTTCCTATCTGTTAGTTATTAGATCTGTGTATGATTTTAAATATGTAGAATGGGCCTAGAACTGTATACAGGCCTTCAGAGTTTCTGTACATTTCGTTGAAGAAACTACATTTAAAAATAAAGTCCCGATCTTTCTGTCACTAGCTAAACAACACAGATATAAATACTTTAACATCTGAGTTCGGGTTCTTTACATTCGCATATACTTTACTTGAGCAAACTTTATAATCTATGGGTTTGCCAACATGCAAAAAAATTGGGACAGCTACCTCAGAGGAAAACGAGATATAGTTTATCATCAGACATGCCTATGCCAGTAAATGAACCCACATGCAGAGGTCTGCAGCAATAGTACTGGCATTAGGCCTTATCCATTTTTCTACCAAGATGGTTCTACACTCTGGGTATGCTTTAAAAGTACATTAAAGGGACACATGGCAATATTGAGCTTTATTCAAACATTAAAATTTGCTCGTTATCCTGCGTTATTTTGACTTCCAAACTGCTTGTTCATAAAATAAAAATAAATGAGATTTCAATTTTCTTACCAGATTTTAAATATATTTTTGGTGCAATATTATAAGAAATTAGTAATATGTAAACATAATTTCCTCTGAACCTCTTCTAACAATTAATATTAACGATTGAACGAATGCAAGTTAAGAGAACAACTAACTGCACGCCGTGAGTTTTTAAAAAATCCAGATTGCCAATCAAGATTACTGTGTGTCCCTTTAAAGTGACACTTGCCAATCTTACAAGATAACAAAGAAATCCAAGCATTATAGATATACGCAGCAGACACAAACATTCTGAAGAAATGTTGTTTTTTTGTTGTTGTTTTTTTATCATTTTTTATTTATCTTCCATGAAGTACACTTAAACAAAACGTGGCTTCCATAACTTCCAATATAGACTGGCAACTCCGGATGTAGCTTTCAACATAGACTGGCAACTCTGGACTGGTCCTGGAAAAGAAAATGATTGTCTCATTGACACAATGTATACTAGGTTTAATACTGTTTGATGGAACTCCTTAGTATGTGTAATATCCTATAATTTGATGGATTTGGATTGCAATAAATCTACTGCTAAATTATTTGGAAGTGAATAATTTTAGACGCAGATTAGTTTATTTTGAAGACAAGAAACAAGATGCACAAGAGGGTCTGTATCGCGCTATTTGCTGTACAAATGTGGTGGAAATCAGTTAATGATGGACTTCTTCAAGCATATTTTTCCTGCTATAACAGTGGCCGAAATCCGGCTACTTCACAATTCAAAACAGGTATTTTTTCACAATTAAAAAAACTTGATCACAATATTTATAGCCACAACTATGATTACGGTATCTAGGTCAGGTTCCATAACCAGCCTAATTGTTCCAGGAAACCTGGAGTTACCAGAATTGTTAATTTGAAGAGAAAAAATGGCGGCTGAGTGGGGCATATATTTTACAAACATATCTTGTTTAAAATTTGACTCCACCTGTCCCAATCGTGCCTTAACCATCTGGAACATTTTTTGGTAAACAACATTTCCCACTCTTACTCAGTTAATAACTTTAGAGCGTCACCATGGCCGAATGGTTAAGACGTTGCCTTGTAAACCTTCGACTCTAGCTGCTGCGGGTTCGAATCCCACTGGGAGCTCGACTTCAGAGGAAGGTGTCGATTCTTACGGATGGCCGGAGGTGTGCAGTACTGGTTCTACCCAAGAAAAGTGGGTGGTCTGCCTCCACCACAAAAATCGACCGTCATTATATAACCTTACTTGAGTTGAAAAAGACGTAAAACACCATACAAACAAAACTTCCTCGATATCATTATTGTTTAGTTTTAAAAACAAGTATCGAAGAAAGTTTATCTAATAGATACCTTACTTTTATAGTGTCTTCCTCCCACAAAAAACATGTATGTATGTATGTCACAGGGCGGGAAAATAAATAATAAACTCATTAAAACCTTGCGTCTTTATCTATTTATTTTCCCTTTTAAGTAACATAACACAGGTGACCCTGTTAGAATATATCCTATAGCAATGACATGTTATTATATAACCTATAAATAGACGCGTTTTCATTGGCTAAAAAGTAATTTTTTAGAAAAAATATCTAGCGATATTGACCTGTTTTTTTGATATTGACCTGTTTTTTTGATATTGACCTGTTTTATATAATTGTTTTTTTGATATTGACCTGTTTTATATAATTGTAAATTGAGGGTTATATAATAAAACAGTTATGGACTTTTCAGCTGTTGATATGCACCAAAAAATCATTATTGACCTCGGCTATCGCCTCGGTCAATAATGATTTTTTTGGTGCATATCACATCATGTATAACAGCTGAAAAGTCCATAATTGTATATTATACACTCATACCTTTACTAATATAATTATGCACGCGCACGCGATAAAGCTATGCTTCGGCGCATTTGCCGTTTAGATATTGAGGAGTAAAGTTATACACTTTACTGGATTGTTTATTTCACATAATAAATATATTATTCATATATTTACAGGTATGTAACATATGTATTATTGTTCATAGTTTTAAGAGAACATGTAATTAGTATTTTATAATATTGATTGTTAAGAGACTACAAGATACGTAATCCAATTCAGCAATGTGTATGTGTGTGTTTGATGTTTCAATGTTTACCTTTGAACATAAATCATCGTTGTCATTATACTATATACATTATCTTTATTGAGAATGTAATTTGTAACTTCCAATTAAATGACATTTCATTTAATATAGGGCATTTGCCGTTTAGACATTGAGGAGTAAAGTTATACACTTTACTGGATTGTTTATTTCACATAATAAATATATTATTCATATATTTACAGTCTTCTGTGATGTGTATGACACCTGGTTTTGAGAACCCATGTATGGGGATAATGCAGACAAAATAGCATTGCAAATAGTCACCGCTATACAAACGGTCTGCGACATGTATCAAGTAACAAGTAATCTTTCAGTACATTTTGTTTAACAAATTAGACAGTAATCACGTTTTTTTCCCCACCAAATGACCAGGCTAGAGGGCCTTCACAATTTTTAGAAAAGAAATCCATGACCTAAAATCCCATAAGAACATCGCCCAGTTTGGCATATACATTCATTGTTGTGGACCTAATACTTGGACAGTTATATAGCGTATAATACTTCCCTACTGGCGTTTAAAAAGAAAAAAAAATAGATATGCCCTTACCAGCCTCAGCTAACATATACTTCCAAGTGAAGATATACATTCTTTCTTTACAACAGTGTAGATAAGAAAACGATTCAATTCAAGAACTTCTGACCTTCCAACCTGCCTCCACACTGAAACAATACCAAAATCAAGAAAAGATAATACAACAGTAATGTTCTACTGATACATTTGTGTGTAACAGTTTGACTTAAATCTAAGAGAATCAATCTTATCAATCTTGGTGTCCAGGAAGTGCAGTCAATAGCCTGCTCACTTTGCAACATGGGTATTATTCCCCATCGTGGTATCAATAGCTGTGAGAGGGTAGGGTGGTCGCTAGCTGCGAGAGTCATAACTCTTAAACTTATTCTTTTACATTCTCTACACACCATAGAGCTATGATGCGCCCTATAGGAAATATAGATAAGCTTGCGGCAATTTAGTGATCTTTTTACTGTTTTGTTATTATGAATCCTGGGACTCATTGTCTTCAGGATTTATGAGTCTTTTGGTAAAAAACACTGAGTCCCGTTCATGTGATTCAGTTTTGTTGTTGTTTGTTTAACAGTACCTGAATATTTCCTCAACTTAGGTGGCCTTTAATATTGATATTTCCATAATTTGAATGACCAAAGAGGACCTTACTTGTTTCAGAAGAAATCTAGTCCGATTTCGATGCGTCCTGTGGATGCACATATCTTTTTTTAATTCTGAGTCCCTAGCAAATATTATGAGACCTAGAAGCAGGACTCGCAGGTAAAGAAAATCACTGCGGCACGAATCCATCCACATTTCTGGTGAGGTTTCTAAGACATCAAACAATACCTGCAGAAGTAAATATAGTAAAAAATATAAATTTTGTTAGATCAAGTCGACAAAAATGTACTTTGGTCCCAAAGTAAGTACAGTATTATAAATTTCTTTGAACTCTTTGAGACACACGGTTTATTTTCACACAAAATGATTTTGAAAGCTTGAATCTGTCCATGCCGTTTAAGAGAATGACAAACCTGATAAAGAGTTCTATACTCATTTTAAAACACAGTTCTGTTAAAACACAATGCTGTTTCTTTTAACAAGGCAAGATAGCAAAAAAGAAAAAGAAAAACGATAGACATGTTGCACCCTTTGCAGCCAGCAATCTGCATAAACATTTACTGGTATAACAAACAGAAGAAACAATTTGAATAAAAATTAAAGGGACACACGGCAATCTTGATTTGTTTAAAATCCCGGCTTTCTGTTACCCGTTTTTCTACATAACTTACACTTGTTCAATCATTAATATTAAAGGGAATATAGCGACACAGCCAAACAACTTTATTATTGAGAGTTTTGAAAAACTTTGTCATGGGTGAAAGAATGATCAAAATCGGATGATAAACAAAAACGATAGGATCATTTGAAGGTTCTTTTGAAACGGATATGGAACCGCCATCTTTGGAACTATAACATTGCAGTTCTAAATTGCCATATATGGAATATTTATAAATATGTTAATTAACTGATTTATAGGGGGAAATCACAGTAAAGGTATAACAAATAAGTATACTAAAGTGTTATAATGGATGATATGGCCAGTAAAAGAGTAAGAAGTGTTATAATGCATGATATGGCCAGTAAAAGAGTAAGAAATGTTATAATGCATGATATGGCCAGTAAAAGAGTAAGAAGTGTTATAATGCATGATATGGCCAGTAAAAGAGTAAGAAGTGTTATAATGCATGATATGGCCAGTAAAAGAGTAAGAAGTGTTATAATACATGATATGGCCAGTAAAAGAGTAAGAAATGTTATAATGCATGATATGGCCAGTAAAGAGTAAGAAGTGTTATAATGGATGATATGGCCAGTAAAAGAGTAAGAAGTGTTATAATGCATGATATGGCCAGTAAAAGAGTAAGAAGTATTATAATGCATGATATGGCCAGTAAAAGAGTAAGAAATGTCATAATGCATGATATGGCCAGTAAAGAGTAAGAAGTGTTATAATGCATGATATGGCCAGTAAAATAGTAAGAAGTGTTATAATGCGTGATATGGCCAGTAAAAGAGTAAGAAGTGTTATATTGCATGATATGGCCAGTAAAAGTGTAAGAAGTGTTATAATAGTAAGAAGTGTTATACTGCATGATATGGCCAGTAAAGGAGTAAAAAGTGTTATACTGCATGATATGGCCAGTAAAAGAGTAAAAAGTGTTATAATGCATAATATGGCCAGTAAAATAGTAAGAAGTGTTATACTGCATGATATGGCCAGTAAAAGAGTAAAAAGTGTTATACTGCATGATATTGCCAGTAAAATAGTAAGAAGTTTTATAATGCATGATATGGCCAGTAAAGAGTAAGAAGTGTTATAATTGATGATATGGCCAGTAAAAGAGTAAGAAGTGTTATAATGCATGATATGGCCAGTAAAGAGTAAGAAGTGTTATAATTCATGATATGGCCAGTAAAGAGTAAGAAGTGTTATAATGCATGATATGGCCTGTAAAGAGTAAGAAGTGTTATAATTCATGATACGGCCAGTAAAAGAGTAAGAAGTGTTATAATGCATGATATGGCCAGTAAAGAGTAAGAAGTGTTATAATTCATGATACGGCCAGTAAAAGAGTAAGAAGTGTTATAATTCATGATACGGCCAGTAAAAGAGTAAGAAGTGTTATAATTCATGATACAGCCAGTAAAAGAGTAAGAAGTGTTATAATGCATGATATGACCAGTAAAAGAGTAAGCATTATTTGTAATGATTTTTCTTTGCTCTAAATGATATTTACCAATATGCCAAATGGCATATATGGTAGTTTAGAACTATGATGTCATAGTTCTCAAAATGGCTTCTCCCATATCCATTTAAGAACAACTTTAAAATGGTCATATTTTCTTTTATTTATTATCCGATTTTGATAATTCTTACACCTTTTCCCAAGTATTTTTCAGAACTCTCAATAATAACGATTGTTTGGCTGTCTTGCTACATTCCCTTTAATTATAGGAATAGTATATAGCAAATTGGTATGCATATTAATTAATAACTGCTGGTAAGTCAAAAAAAAAATGATCTAAAAAAATAGGGTAGGTCGGTATGTATTTTGTTTTTGTTGTTGCTTTTTTTCTTTTTGAGCAAGTTATTGCGAGATTCTTTTTATGTCTTAAGCCCCATACAAGTTGACGATACAACTAAAAGTTTCTCTGTGATGTCGTCATCAGATCGCCCCACTTAAATTACGCATTATAGGACACTTTAAATCAGAAGACCTTGTTTAATTACTAATTAGTTTAATAGTTAATTAGCATCGCATTGTTTACATGGAAGAAAAACGGTAAACTCTGAATGTATCATATGACATTCCAGGAAAATCATATGGATTATCTACATATTTTCCACTTTTGCTGTGTAATTTGGCAAAAATTTGCATATACCATCAGTACCCAGTGGATTACAGAAAATATAGAAAATATAGAATGGTGTTATGTTTCACTTCCATGATGAGTTATGTGATAAATCATTGCTCAGAACAAATAGAAAATTTAGGGTCGGCCCCTTAAAATAGGGTTGGTCGGGCCACCGGAAACACAGGTATCTTTTTATTTGGCCTTATATCATGTACATTGTGCCAATAATATATTTAAACATATGGAAGAATAACAAACAAAAAATAAAAACTGAATTTTTTTTTATGATATGAAAGCATGATTCAAGTTAAAATGATACTGAATTAATAGACCGAGTTGCCAGTTTTCATGATTTATAAAAAAACTTTAGGATTACAGACTGCCAGTGTGTCCTTTTAATGATTGAACAAATACAAGTAGAAAAACTATCAGGATGTTGTGAGGTTTTAAAAACTCACGATTGCTGTGTGTACCTTTAATAAATTAGCTTCAATGTATCCGTTTCAGAGAATTGCTGTATTAATTAATATTTAAAACAAAATGCTTATAATTTACTACTTGAACATTTTCATTCATTTGTATGTTTTGGTTAATAAACGTTTTAATAAAAAAAGATAAAAGATAGCCAGATTAAACAGAAAATGAATTTCTTCAAATTACTGACGGTTGTAGGATGGATAGTAATACCTCTTTCAGTATATAGAACTCAACCCTTTTGTGTTTGTGATGTCGTTTGCATTTAATATTACTTTTGCCTTCTTGTTTGTCTGTTGGCGTGTTTGTTTCTGCGTTTTGTGGTTGACTGTCCTCCTTGAATGCTACTTTCCCTGTCCGATCTTTTTATATTTCTTTACATAGATCTATAGGGCTGCACTGTCCGGAAATGGAGATATCTCTCCATCTGCATCAACATATCTGACATCTCCAATCAAATTCTCATCTTACTGAAATGAGAGAACAAAGGATATTTGGGTAACATCTTCACTAACATATTAAAGTGACACCCGGCAATCTTTCATTTATTCAAAACTCATGATGTCCCTTGGTTTTCAACTTGCATACTTATTTGCAATCATTTATAATATTAATTATTTGATTAGTTCAGCAAATTGTGTAACGTGTTTACATATTTATACTTACTTCTGATAATGTTGCACCAATACTAAATCTAAATATTTGGCAGAATATTGAAGAAAACTAAAATCTCAATATTTTACAAGCAGTTATGTCAAAATGTGGCAGGATTGAGGTGCTACTTTTAAAGCTTCAATACAACTAAAGATTGTCATGTGTCTGTAGTTTTCAAGCATTAAATTAGCATCTAGATGTTTTAATCCAGTATTGTTTCGTTAAAAAGTGACTGTGTCCGCCCGACACCGGATCTATGCTTTATACATGTTATAAATATGCTTTATCCGTCAGCTGACGCCGAATCCATAAAACTAACGTAGCCTTCTCTGTCGACCCGACGCTTGGTGAAGCACAAGCCTTATATTTAAAGGAAATACCTTTTAATGCTGTGAAAATGCTCGTTTGTAAAACGCAAAACCCGAATTACAAAGAACTATATTTAGATATAAATACCCTGTTTGTAACTCATGGACCTTGGACTATGGCAAAGCTTAACACGGTAGAACTGCTGAATATCTAAGTGAATGATGAATTTAAAACATTGTTAGAAAGTACTCAGTTCTTCCAATTGAAATTCAGGTTTAGTACTGCCCGTCGTAATTATTCTGAGAAATAAGTGAAACATTTAACTGATTTCTTCTTTAGCAAATAATCATAAGCATTAATTGCTAGTTTAACTGTTTACATTTCTCTGGACGTAGCTTTTACGGCTTTTTTGTTCTGACCATGTTTTTAGGAAGATTGAATTGACGCTCCGCATGCTCTGTTGCTAGCATCAGGATAAACTATAGTCTGACAGCGAGAAACATTACACAGTTTTCTGAAATTGTCTACGTTATCAAAATAGCAATTCTTCAATACAGGGATCGTAGCTATTTAATTAAAATAAATGGTCCCAAGAAGAACTACCTTCAATAGCTACGTATAATGACCTTGTCATAAATCTCGCGATATTGCCAATAACAGGTATCATTGAAATTACTTTGCCAGTACGTTTCGCTAATTGTCGTGCGCTAATATTCGGCAGAATATTAATTATCAAAATCAAAAGTCTGTAGCAGGTCTTGAACTCTCTTCTCTGGTATGGAAGTGTTAAATTCAATACTTTCCCAGCGAAGACCGACCCATGCCAGAGTGTTTTCAGGATCCCATAATGATTTATTATTATTTATGACGAAACCTCCTTTTACTAGACTATTCTTTACAAAAACAAAATCTTTCTTGCATGCTGCCTATTCGCTGATTGCCCCCCATCCATCGTCAAGAAACATTACACTTTATAAACAATTCTATCTCCAGTTTAATCATCTCCCTTAAAGGGACACACATCAAACTTGAAGTTGTTGTCAAGCTTTTAATCAGTACCTTGATTTATTTACCCAATAATATTTTGACTTTTAATCTGCCTTCGTATGATTGAATAAAATGTAGTGTTTTCATTTGTTCTACATTATTCTGCCATATGTTTAAATATATTATCAGTGCAATATAAACAACAGTTAATAATATGCAAACTCAATTTGCGTTCACCTATTCTCATAATTAAAATTGATGATTGTAAATGTCCAAGTTTTGTATAAAAACTATCGGGACTTTAACCAAGCACCGGAGTGTTACTAAATCGGCCATGGCTTTTGCAACAAATTTAACGTTTTCTAATGCGGATTTATTAGTTTTAGGAAAAGAAACCGCCGGCTCGTAAAAAGAGAGTTTATTACTATTTTTTAATACGTCTATAATGTCAGGAGTAGCTCCTATACTTTCCACTATGCTTATCTCGACTACCTTTGACTGTATTTTTAACATTTTGTTATTTTGATATAAATTTGATTCCTGAATTTTCAAAAAATCTGAATGAACGTTTAATAATGTCGTATCTGTACTGTTTTCTTCGTTCAAAGTCTTAAACAAAAATTACTTATCATTTATCGTTGTATCTGTTCCTTGCACTAGTGTCTGACTCTCTTTAAATTGCGGCAGCCCTAAAGCAGTGGCGGATCTCGGACAACCCTCCTGAATTGTCCCCTGTTGGTCTGCTGGGAGTGTTAACGTGAAACAATCCGGGACCGTGAACACTTCCAACTAACTAGTCTTAAGGGGGCCCTCTGGTGAAAATCAAAACAGATAGAATTTTTTATTTCCCTGTTTTTTATGAAGACTAACATATTACTAGTTAGTTTCTGGGAAAATAATGATGTGTTGGTGATTTAACTTTTTAGCAATATTAATCTTTAGCTATACACCCCCAAAGTGGGGTTTTAAATTCATAATCAGCTGAAAATTGGGTATGGCTTTAGAAATCACCTAATATGTTATGTAAAAAAAAGAAGCAAATGAAAAAAAACTTATGAGAAGCTATACAGGTATCAATACAAAAGTAAGAAAACCCTTGAAATAACAAAAATAGGAGAAATCTTTGAAGTTTTCAATTTCAGCACACCTTCTAATGAAACAAAAAAATCACAGAAAATTGCATTTTTGGGCAAATTTTGGGCAAGAATAACTAAAAAAAAATCAGATGAAATTTGTAATAAACTGGTATATAAATAGAGAATTTTAAGTTTATCAAATAAATGTGATAAAAAGTATATGTCGGTGTTCATCTAAAAAAGTTACAATTAAACATGTTAAAGACCCATCATTTTATTATAGAAAAATATAGATATGTGCTTTGGTTTTATTTATTATGTCAAAGTCATTCTAATGACTGGCATACATACAGCTGATATACAAACATCACATCTAATTGAATTACAAACAGTGTATCAGTATATAATATACACAATATGACCAAAATACGTTAAAAGAGATGTTAATTTACCCCACCCACTTCATTTTGTATGGTATATTTTACCCGACTGTTGTATTTGCTTGTGTATACTGAAATAGCATATGCCATGTTAGAATTAAAATTAATGTTAACACAATGTTATATCAAATCCAAATAATCTATCTCTAAGTGTGATATAACACAAAATATACAACAGTTTGTCAATCAGAAGCATGTTATTAATTCACTCGTGTTTTTAGCCCTCGTGATATAATACCTGCACATAAGATCTCACAACTGTGGCAAAGTGTGCGATATACCATTATTATGAATGAATCAAACCCTAACACTGGTATGTCGCACAATATACCAAAGTTTAGAGATCAGATGTGTAGGAATTATATCTCGAGGCTAAAGCCCTCGGGGACATATAGGATCTCAGGGATGATAGTGGTTGAAATGAAAACTGACATATAATAATCTATAATTATCGAACCTACATCAATGTGTGGGGTTCATGATTGAGAACATGTATACTAAGTATCAAGGATGTATGACTAATGGTTACTGGTATATGAGCTTGCCAGAATTGTTTAACGGCTCATCAACACATATAGGTTATTTAGAGCCCCACCCATAAAAAAAGCAGGAGGATTTATGTCCCCTTACGATGGACGAGGCTAATTGGAAATGACCAACACTGAGGAAACTCAATGGCGCCGTTGAGGCTTGAACCCGAATCCTGTGCTTTTAAGTGCACTGCACTATCCACTATACAGGAACTTGACAAAACAAATATAACGGCTTAATATGTCAAACTAGTATAGACATGGAAATATCAGTTTCCAGACTGTAATTAGTGGGAAGCGGTCACTAAGTCGACCTTGAACTAGAAGTGTGTTCCATCATCCATGGAACACTTGCTTCGCCTGCTGACAGTGCTGTGTGCTTATTTCCAAGGTTAGGTTGCAGGTTAGGCTGATAGAAAGGGCATAACCCTGCCAAAATGAAAGTCAGAGGTGCACATGTGTAACAACATTTCTTGAGATGAAGATGAGTGTGAAAGTTTCATGAACATAATTAAAATACTTTTCAATTGATGGCCAAGCATAGGTTGCAGGTTTAAAGCATGACGGACGGACGAACGACGACGGACAAAGTGATCGATAAGTGTCTGCCACCCGAGGCATATAACACAAAAATAAGTGTTCAGTTCTCATATAAAAATATCCGTCATGCGGATATTTTTTATGCACTCTTCAACCCAATGAATTTTACTTGACCAGGCTAGACCAGTGACATTTGCTTTATCAGAGGAGTACCGCTAAGTACAGCAAAACATGTTTCGAGATGCTAATTTCAGTGCTTGATGTTCACTTCGAGATTGCCTGTCACTTTAATTACAAAAGATCTATTTCAAAAGCTTGAATAAACAATAAATAGATTAAAATGACCTTGTGTTCCTAAAAGGCAGTTTTTCAGTTTCAGATACATGTACGCAAATGGAAACTTTTTTTTTTTACACAGATCCAACTGAACCAAAGAAAAAATAATACAATATTTTATTTATATTATATTATTTTATTTATATTATATTTATAAACTAAACATCTATTAAATACCACAATAATGAAATTTACTTCATACTTACAACAAAAAAAATCAACCGTCATATATGGCCTAAAATGTGTTAAAATGATGTAAAACACCAAAAGTTATTTTGAGTGTGAGCAGTATGACATCGTATACATTTGGTGTTTTTTAACAGCTTTACACATTATATAAATCTCTGTGAGGTATAATTATGTTCATTTTGGTTCTTTAAAAAAATAACGTCTGCTCAGTCCTCGGGATTGCCAAATAGAAGTCACCATCATGATCAGATGAACACATCTCAAGCGAGATACGCAGTAACAAGTATACACTGTAACACATCAGCCCGAAGAAAAATTAACCGCGTTTCTGATTTGGCCTAATTAAATTAATATATTTCCTGGAGTTTAGAATCTTGCGATCACAGTATAGTCAACTTTTTTGGTTAAATCCATGTCTTTCAGGGTTGCATTGGTATTTGAAGAACGAAGGGTATCTCTAAACCAGATGATGTGTCTCTGAAATGAACAAAACAAGTTGTTAAAAAGGATGGCGGGGAAAAATATATAAGCCATATGATATATGCATGGAATTTCACATGAATCCACAGAGTGTCCTGTTATTTTTAAAGGGAATTTATATACCGTATTTCCTCTAACAGTAGCTCCCGGGCGCTATGCAAAGTGCGAAGGGGGGTGATACCATTATGATACAAATTTTCAATATATTTCAGTTCCTTTCCCCGACTGTTTCCTTATAGAATTACTGTACGGGCATCTTTTACTGTTACACTGGTATTGACTTAACCTAAACCCGACAATGTACTGAGTATATTACTGTCACCACTCTGCATCTGTATGATACACATTTCCGTCAAACTTGACAATTACAACACGTGTTGGTTGCGTATAAATTAAATAATAATAAAAGAAACTAAATAGTAAAATGAAAGAAACAAGATAAATAAAAGTGGTAATTTGTATTGATGATGATAGCGCTTTAAGGTTTATGTCATAGACCATACTGGTGTCGAAGGTAAAAAACTCCCATTATCAAATCCATTAGCGGTAAAGACGAAAAACAGTGTGTGTTTTTTAGGAACTTTTAGATTTTTTAAGAAGGTAAAGTTTCTTAAAAGAGGTGGGGGTGCTTCTATTAGGGACGGTGCTTCTAATATAGGAAATACAGTATTATTAATTTAATATATAATAGGTAAATTTACATCACAGAGAAACGTGAACGTATTACCATCAACTTGTATGGGTTTTGTGTGATAATTAGAACCTCAGAAAATCATCTATTATTTATTAAACTCTTTAGCAAACATTATTTGGTGCTCGACAAGCTGTCGCATTGTATCTTTTTGCAAACTAGTTTAATAAATTCTATAATAAATCAGCACTCGATCATATAAGATCAGCTATTATATCTGCCAAGAAATTAATATATAATCATTCTTCTCCCATTACCACTAAACTTGAATCAACAAAATATTTTTTACCAGTATGGTGTCGGGGAGTCTTAACTCTTACCTAGCATTGCAGAGTTAGTTACGTTGAACTTTTGGGCATTACAAATATGGTTGTACGGACATAACAAAAATGAAATCTTGATTATTTAATTATTACACGTCTTTCATATTCAATGTGTGTTTGTGACAACAGATAATATTTTTATTTATTGACTTGGGGGAAATGGGTAGATTTGGGTGTTTCGGGACACCCGTTAGAAGGAATAGTTAAGGTACCACATGATATTTTGGCTACTTCATTGGTTTAGATAGGAAGTTTCCACTCTGTTTGTTGTTATTTCAATATTTAAAACCAGATTTTTCCCTCCTGACAAGATATGACGTGGATATGGGTGTAGAACCACTGTTCTGACTTATTTTATAAATGAAAGTTTAAACATGTTCAGGTAAACTGTTGTTACTCATTAAAATGTGAAGCTTTTTTAATAAATCGTATAATTAATTGTTTGGCATTTTATTTTTTGTATACCATAAGAACTTAAGAACTTCATGCTCCCCGAAAGATGTCGGTACTGAAACATTTCAGGGTAGCATATAGTCCAACCGTGATATATTACAAGATAATTCACCGTAAACGATGTTCTATTTCTGTTCTAATACCCCTAAAATGTGAAAATAACGCACACATCTCATTCTGATATCTTTCGCATTGCTTTGCTGACTCTCCTAACGTTGCAAACGTTACAGTGATATCTTTCGCATTGCCTTGCTTATTCTTCTAAAGTTGCAAACGCTACAGTGATATATCGTTGAATGTAACGAGAATTGCATCAAGAATTGCAGGGCAATCCATAGATCCCACCGGCCCAGACAAACATTTTCCAGACATTTTCTATGATGGAGGTCAAAAATCAAGGTCAAGGTCACAATGACCTTATTTCGGTACGCGACACACCGCTATCCCAAGACGTATTCACATACCAAGTTTGATAGCTCTCTAAGTGTTATAGTATTGAAAATACTGTCCGGACGTCAAGGTTACAATGACCTTATTTTGGTATGCGACACACCGCTATCCCAAGATGTATTCACATACCAAGTTTGGTATCTCTAAGTGTTATAGTATTAAAAATACGGTCCGGATAAGAATTTTCTATGACAGAGGTCACAGGTCAAGGTGACCTGTTTTTGGTACGCGACACACCGCTACCCCAAGTATATCCACATACCAAGTTTGGTATCTCAGTCTTATAGTATTAAAAATATGGACCGGACAAGCATTTCGGAAAGACGGACGGACAAACAGGGTGCAAACCTATAGTCCCCAGACGGTGGGGGACTTATTAACTGACAGGTGAAATCAGCAGTTACATTATGCTCAATGTTGAAAAGTCTTGCAACCATATTTACCTGTTGCTAACTTTGTGTTGGCATACCAAATTCTATTGTGCCTCTTCCCAGTTGGTACATTGTTAGTGTAGCCGCACTGTGTATTACTGCATGAAACTGATAAAAAGAAGAATTTTCAAAACTGATTACTAACTTCCCTGGTAAGGATGTATTAATTACTTTCAAATATTCAGAGGTTGGGGACAGTATGCTTATATAAAACAATATTTTTATGATCAGGATTTTCATTTATAAACATTAATAAAACATACATCAGAGTGGTCATAGCTATTGAAATCTAAGAGTCAATAACTTGTCATCCCCAAGCTATCGGCTTGCGGGTTAAATTGTCAACAGTTTACAAGTAAATTTGTTTGCGTACAATTTCAGAGATGTATAGCTTTAATACACGATAAAAATTCAGAGATGAAAATTGTAATTAAACCTTGTGTGAACAATGAAAGGTTTAGAATGTTCTGTGTCTGAAAAGTTGACTGTCCGATTAGTGCATCTGAAATGTCACTTGCTTCTCACCAATGGGACTATGGTTCAATTCTCGGCCGGGACATGTGAGGTGACACGGTGGTCACCAAATCAGACAGGCTTGTTTTCTCCGATTATTTCTCCGGTTACTACGGTTTCCTCCCACACGAAAGACCACAGTTACGCTTACATTCGTGCCAACGAGAGTAATTGACATATGTTGTATAAACTTGTTTCGCGATTGTTGTAAAATAAATGAAGTTTATATTTTAAAGTGAAGACCCTTGTCTGAATAGTGCACAAAGCACAAATTGAAATTGCAAAACAAGCACTGAAAATACAACCTTTTTATAATTGTGGACAATCCATATGCGAGTATCCCCATGGCATGTGACAGCTGAAGTGGCACTTTTTGCAAGAAGATAGGGCATCAGCAAGAACACCTAGCTCAACAACCCTTCTACCTGTCCGCCAGTCTCCAGCTCCCTCGTCAACCAAACTGTCATCCGCAATATCTGACAGTCAGGTATGTCATTCTGTGACAAAGGCCTTTAAAAAGAGGAAGAAATAATATTGTAGAAGATATTTTCATGATTTTATCATGTCACTACTATGACAACTGACCAATAACACCTGGCTGGGGAAAAAGATCTTCTTAGGCTTCTAACCTGCAAACACTTCCACTGTTTGAACCAATGGTAAAGTCTGAGGTGACATATCGTACTTGACCCCGGGAACAATCCTGTATACACCCCGGGTACAATCCTGTATACACCTCGGGTACATTCCTGTATACAATATTGTACCAGACTTTAAATCTTGCCAGATCTTATCGTATTTTGAAAATTCTAACATTGATGTTTTGTGTGTATTTTCTTTAAAAACAATCAAGACCATAATGAAAACAAGTGTATCTGTTAAACATATTATAAACATATTGAAAAGCTTTATTATATTTTAAAGTAAATAACAATAAAACCATTTGCAAGCATTAGACACGCGACCTTCACTCGAGATCTGCAATAGTGGGGCACATTCTTGTATACAGAAATGACCTTGGGTACAATCCTGTATACAGGAATGTATCCCCACATATACAGGAATGTATCTGGGGTACATTCCTGTGGGGATACATTCCTGCAGACAAAGACCCCATAAGCGTAATTAACGGTGCGGAAGTGCAGTTTTTAATAAAACCAATATTAGCAATAAATGTTGCTAAATGTAAAATGCTCCAATCACAATGACCAACCTGAGCAAGTAACATAATTTTACTTTCGTTTTCGCCAAAAATATGCACTACTGAAGTCAGAGAAAATATAAAATTTCAGAGAACATTTATACGTACAATAACCATGATCGCCGGTGGAATCTACGGTTTCAGTGTTCCCTGTGTTCTGCCATCTTCTCTTCTGTGCTTCTAAGATCTGTTTACGTTTGTTTAATTGTTTTACGCTTAAGAAACCACGTTTTGTTTTACCCATTTTTGTATTCGAGGTCAGCAACGCGAAAAGCAGTCTGTGTCGAAGGGAGGTAAATCCCGATGTCGTAATAGTAAAATGGCAGCGGAATAGAATGTAGAACTTATAAAAAGAAAGCGACATGCTACAGGTTGTTGTTTAATAACATTTAATTGTTTATTATTATTTGGAAAGTGATTTTGGAACATCTTCCCACTTTTTACAACATCCACAAATGCGTTGCGCGAAATTATGCGCAGATCACGCTAATTCGTCACCAGAGGGCACCCTTAAGAACTTCTGGATGTAGCGACTTTAATGCTTGCCTGTCGGATTGGAATGGCAGAACAACTTTTCTGCTCAGTACACGTCAGCGTATACTCGTTTTGCACGTGCAAACGAGTATATAGCGCCCTCTAGAAACCGGTTGAAACCTGTATGAACAGGTTCAATGCAACTCATCGAACTTTAAATTATTAAAGAGACACTCTCATAAATTAGTATATTCACTAATCAGAGGTATAATTATGTTATCTTCTTCTTCTTCTACTTCTTCTTCTTCTTCCAATTAAGAGCTGGAGTTCCTGATGGAACGTCAGACTGCTCTGCGGGATTGCGCATGGTGAACTGTCACAAGCATTGTCCTAAAATGACTAATTTACAATTAAAAGTCTATTAAAACTATTTACAGTGTTACTGACGATGTTTATGCAATGTGGGTCGACTGCAGGCTTGTACGGAAGCCTTCTATCGACTCTGACTCAGCAACATGAGCTGGTATGGCATTCCAGTCTACGATGGTTCTTGGGAAGAACGTCTGTCTGTAGACTTCCCTTGTGATTCTTGACAGGTAGAACTTATGTCCGATTGGTTTCGTGGATACCATTTAGCATTGCAAATGTTCAACATTCGTCTTTAAAGATTGGTAATAAAACTAACAAAGTCAGTAGTATTGAACATTTGTAAAAATGACGACATGTTCTCACGACAGCAACTGTCTTGCAACTAGTCACGTCCATGATATTGATGATAGCAAGTACAAAATAGGACAGTTGCCAACACTAAGTCATGTCTGAGAGTTAGAAGACAGATGTATTTAAGAGATTTGGAAAAACACAACACATTTATGATTTTCAATAGTACGGGATATTTAAGCTGAGTATGGGATTCAGTTACGCATAGGTCATTCCCCTTTAGACACACACACACACACACACACAAACACACACACACTATTCCCCGTTAGGCTCTAACGAACGCACACTTTGTAGCACGAACTTAAACATGAGAAAATATAACAACACCACCAGAACGGTATTGGTGGAAAAACGTTTCTGTGAATGTTCTTAATAGACGATTTAGAAATAATGCCATAGGAACTTGTAATATATTAGTCATTGGTAATCACACTGGTGCGACAATGTAAGCAGTATTTGTTTTCATGACCTTTGACTTGACCCTGTTATCATTGTTTTTGCATATTGGAATATACAGACTTCAGAAATGTATAACGGTGTTTACCTGAACTAGATGTTGAGCTCCTTTGACTTTATTTAAATTTTACTTAGAAAAGTTTTTTGGTGAAGAATGCAAGCACATTGGTAATGCGGACCGTCAGTAAAGTATTTACATTAACTGGGACTGCGTGTCTTGTAGTTTGACTGTCAGTGAAGTGTTTTCATTTACTGGGGTAAAACTTGTCTTCACTCAACACTGGGTATCTATGTCATTGTTTAAAGTCTGTGGTAGACATAGTCAACAGTTGAATTGCACTATTAATAACTATTGAAAAACCGTGGTGGATTAATAGGCATGTATATCTGTATTAATATTCACATTGTATAATATATGTTTATCATACGGAAAACAAGCTGTTTTATTTGACTCATGTGAAAATACTATCATGTGTTAAGGAAATTATGATGAATTGTAATTGATTTATGTAAGGAAGCCTTTTCATTGGTCTTCTATATATGTTTGTTCTATAAGTATTAGTTAATTATGAATTGTGTGTGTGTATAATCTTTTATATATATGAACACCTATACATGAAGTAAATAAAGAATAATGATATACAAGTATAACAACAAATACATGCTTGAAATTCAAAACATTATATGCTAGATTTAGGATGAATTCACAAGGAATATAAAGTCACGGATTTCCCATACAATGCGAGCAAGGCGTATGCCAATAATAATCGTGCGTGGTCCACAATATCTATACTGCAAAAAAGAATACAATGCTCTGCCGCGAAGATTCAGTGTTCTATTCAGTGATACTATGTATCTTGTCAAGTCATTTGCGTGCGTCACTCTTTGCACAACGGAATTGTTGTCTTTGATGAGAACTGTTCCATCAGACGACCAAGCACCCAGCAGACAATATTTGACTTACGAGAGTAGAGGCTTGGTATAATAACAGGAAGTATGATGTCAATTATGTTCAATCTATATATACTCGGTAAAAAAGTTTTGGACCAGGGCAGTGTTCGAACCTGTACAATGATCGCTGAACCATGACATTCGACCATAATCCTTATTATCTGAGTTGATAATTGACACTAGATCAACAATCAACAATAATTATCATTTACAATGAAAGTTTGCAAACAAATAATAATCTTTTTATTGGTGACTCGAATGTATGTAACTGTTACTTTTTATGGACGTTGCAACATTTTTTACAGACCCTTTGTGTGTTCGCGATATTTTTTTAAAATCAAATCTTGTTTGTAATTTAATGTTTCTGGTACCAAATTAACCGGATAAAGTAGACCTTGGTTACTAAAAAAGGATACTTAAATTCTGTCCACTAGTTTTATTTTTATATGACTTTATATACCCTGGTCCAAAACTTTTTTTACCCCCTCTAGCACCGGGTTGAGCAGAACTCAATATTAATAAAATTAACATTTATTTGCAGATCTCATACTACCCATCCCCATGGAAACAAGCCAATGTAACTCCTACATTAAAAAACAACCGACCCTCAAACCCAAATAACTATCAACCTACTTCACTATTAAACTGTATAAGTAAAGATATGGGTAGATGTGTGTTGAAGTATTTATATAACTGATTATCCAGACACGAATATACTTAACTCTGCCCAGTCAGGATTTATCCCAGGTGATTCTACTATAAACCAACTTACATATCTCTACAATATATTCTGTAAAGCTCTCGACGAAGGAAAAGAAACCCGAGTAGTATTTTGCGACATATCCAGAGCCTTCGATCGGGTATGGCATAAAGGTCTACTGTTTAAACTTAAAACAATCGGCGTAACTGGAAAGCTTTCTTGATTGGTTTTCTTCATACTTATCTAACAGACAGCAACGCGTCGTTCGTAAAGGCTATTGGTCGGCCATCTTTGAAAAGAAAATCCGAAATGGATGGGGTATGATATCATGTCGTATTTAATTTAAAAATGATGTCTCGTGTGCCATTTTTAGATAAATGTACAGATCTATGGACACATTTTTTTAACATAAAAAACAAAACATCTTCAAGTAAAATTGTACTAATCTTTTCGAATACAAAGGACACTATTTCTGCCAAATAAATATTGTTTCTGATATTATGTTCACATCAACAGTATTGACTTACTGTCATCTATTATATCATTGACATTGTTCATGCCTATAATATGCATTTGGATGAAAATTTCAATTAACCATACAATAATAAATGCAATCTGACTTGTTTAAAAGTTGTTATTAATGCTTTCCATTTAATATGGAATGTTGGACGAGCGGTAACTTGAAAATAACATATTAATAGCCATGTGTGACATTAAAATATAATGTCATTGACTCTTCCTTATATTTCGTTTCCATGAGGGAGAGTGATGTTATGATGTTTGTTTTTCAAGAATGTATTTGATAAACTGGTTAAAGTAAGATGAAGAAAACTATGTGTGATTCCATACCTGCTCTTTTCTTTCGTTTCATAAAGGCTGGGTAAAGACTCGATTACTAGTTTATCTTTAAACATAACTTTGTAATATGACTAAATACGTCTGTTGTACATATTGAATATGAAAAGTATTTTAAAATAACCTGCACATTAACTATAAGTGTAAGCAAACATGTTCCATGAAAATACGAGTACAGTCATGGAATCAGTTTAATTATATTAAAAGATTCCAACATGAATGTATATATTTTAACTGATTCTTATACTTTACTCTATGTCAAAATGTCTCTCATTGTCTGTTGTAGTAGTACTTCTGTGTTACTGCGTATATTTGTCCCTAAATTACTGATTGTCATGTATATATTATTATTGAATTGTTTGAATGCTAATATGTAAAATTATAATGTATACTCTCCAACTGGGAGAAAAATAAAGAATAAAATCAAATAAAAAAAATATGTTTATTTTCATGTGTACCTCGAAAGCTTTCGAAATCTAGTTAATTGTCGTTTTATTTCAATTCTGGAGGCAGATACGTTGATGACTTGCAATATGTTTAATAATCGATCGAACGAAAATCATAATTAAGTACATGGTTATAAAGTAAAGTATATACACCTCATGTTTTTTCCCAGTTCCTTTTTATGCCGCTAGGTTTAAACGGCAGTTGCATGATATGATTTATACTATTAAAAAATACAGCATATGTTAAGAATATTTACAAATGTTGAACAACTATGAATACACTGTACGTTTACTAATATTTCACGCAGTAATATATTTCTTTCTGTTGTTAAAAATCGACTGTCACATTCAATGTTTAAATTATAATGACACAAAGTAAACTAGAAATCTTCGTTTCTTTCGATAATGACATGTGCACAACCTTTTTCTTTAGTATTGCCTCGTTAAGATATTATGTTTGTTTTGTAACATGTCTTCCTACTTCATCTGTATATCTGATATGCTTGTAAAGATATATTCCGTAATATTATGTTCTGATATATTCCGTAATATTATGTTCTGGTTATCTGTTGTGGTTATTGAAACATAAGACAGACACACCTGTGTAACAGTCAATAAAGGGTTATCAGTCATTACTGTATAACAGTTCGGGAAATACTTTCCACCTCCATGTGGAGAACATGATTCATGAGATGGCGAGCATTTCATGATATGCGTTTATAAACGAGTTATGTTACTGTTCAAGATTTAACGATTCAGCTTTGATAACATTGATGTGTTCTGGTTAAGGTATTTGGCACTTGTTACTTGGTACACTTTGATAACCCTAGTGTTCCGTTTTCCGTATTTTGGCGCTTGTTATTGATAAACTTTAAAAATGCTCAGCACAGATATCAGAAAAAGCAAACTCTTTATTAAGATTTAATAGCATCTCTTTTTAAATTACATTAACATTAAAGAAAAAACAGTTTATAACCAAATTAATAGCGGTGTACGGAAGCCTATAGGTACCTTTTGAGTTATGACCTTTGACTTACGACTTTTGACTTACGACATGTTTTACTTTTGACTTATGAAGTATGTCTTATGAGGAAAAGAAATGCAGGAAATTCGTTCAAGATGGATGGATAGTCTACATAATCTGAAAGCGCAAACACCTAGGTAAGTATTTAATTATTCGATTAAGTATTCAATAATTACATAGGTTATGAAGTCATCGCATGGTTTTCAAAGATAATTAAAGTGAAAATGAAATAAAACCATATCATTTAAACTATCCATGGAGTTTAAGTAAATTATATTTTTCAATGAAAAGTTTATTGTTAACTGCTACATATGCAACTTGGAGTCCGTTACAAAATTGCATGGGAGAACGTGAAGTTGAATCCAGTGGCAGTTGACATTCAGGACATTGAACTATCACTGTGTCGTTGATACATTAGTTTTCAGTATTTGGTGGTGTACAAATCAAAATATATTTAAGTTGTTAAAACATTTATTTTACAAATTAGAAACGGGTTTTAGAGAGAAGGATGACAACATAAAGGATTAGTTTTATATCCGTTGTACTTAACTTAGTTTATATTTTTCTTATATAGTAAGTTTAGCATAATGTTACCAAAAATACATCTAAGTGACAAGTCATTAGTCACAAGTCATTAGTCACTAATCATTAATCACAAGTTATTAGACATAAGTCACTAGTCATTTGTCACAAGTCACTAGTCACAAGTCAATAGTCATTAGTCAATAGACACAAGCTATTAGTCATATGTCATTAGTCACAAGTCACTAGTCACAAGTCATAATATCTTCTAGGGAAGAGTACAAGCAAACATCGTTCTTTATGTTTATATTAGAATGGTTGTGTTCATTATTTAACTGTACACATAGTAAAAATGCTAGACACCGTTAGCATAACACAACTTGTTTATATTGCATATGATTGTCAAGGTCTTTAGGTCTAATTCGTAAAAAAAGAAACTGCTAATTGAAATTAAAGAACGATGGAGGCATATATTGCTCAATGGATGAATGTATGATTCCAGATTCCCTACCGGGGCTTGAACCCACGACCTTATGTTTCAGAGGCGAGCGCACTGGATCACTAAACTTCATAAATTGGCCATAAGCTATCAGTGAAATCAAGTCTTTTTCAGTATATTAAGACGCCGGCTATTATGCGAGGCGATGTGTCGAAGTTGGTGTCCTAGGTGCGGGTTCGTATCCGCTGGTAAGTGGTTTGTACAAAATTTTCTCCACATATAATATTTAATGTTTGTACTTGTATCTTATATATCCTACGTTACAGAAAGTTCGTTATTCTGAATTTAATTCTCACAAAAATAATATATTATATCTTAATTCAGTGTATCAGTATTGGTCTGGCGTCTTTCTATGGTAAAATGTTGTATATATATATACGCTATTGTTGTCGTTATTTGACGGAAAGGCACGAAGATATCCGACACGTTCAATAGTACGACCTTAGTTTTTTTCATTCACCGAAACCAATCTTTGTAGGTTGGCAAGGTGGGCGAGTGGTCTAAGGCGCCGGCTATTGTGCGAGGCGCTGTGTCGAAGGTGGTGTCCTAGGTGCGGGTTCGAATCCGCTGCTGGAAAGTTGTACACAATTTTCTTTACATATACACTCAGTACATTTGAAAACACATATCTTTTTGCTGATGAAATTTATTATGATCCCAGAAAGCTACAACAACACAATTTTGTAGTATTCATATATCATCTTTATTTTATTCATTTGCCAAATTTCATCAATATCGTACAGAAAATTCATGTATTTTTACTTATTCAAAGTTACCCACTTCGAGGTGGTCACAAGCGATATTAACTTTGTGACTTTGGATTATGAATTTGGCAAATGAATAAAACAAAGATGATATATGAATACTATAAAATTTTGTTGTTGTAGCTTTATGGGATCATAATAAATTTCATCAGCAAAAAGATGTGCGTTTTCAAATGTTCTGAGTGTATATACGGTAAAGAATAGTATACATCTTACAAGACCCTTTCTGGATATGTATACATATATATAATGCCAAGTAAAATCATTAAGTCATAAAGGACAAATAAACAAAAAATGTATTGTTACCACAGTAGTCTAAAATGTATGCAAAAGGCTTGAATAAATAAAATGCTAGATTTTATTCTCTCTTGATCCTTATTTTTGGGACTCCCCTCAGTTGTAGTGCTTCACTTATTCAGTAAGTCCATAAAACCGAGCTGTCTTCAATAAAATTAATAGCATTCGTTTGGGAGCAGTTATGCTTCACAACTTACAAAATGGCTCCTTTAGATAAATTAGATATTGAAATACTCATGAAACAGATATAAATCTAAATGCTTCTAAACAGTGCCAAAATAAGAATTGGTATGTTGTCTGAGATAATCTATATTTAGTATAACAAATTACGGAGAGCAAGATATACAGCTTCCGTCCACATTTTGATAAATTGAACAGACATCCAACTTCCAGCAATTTGTAATTTATTTTGATTTTGTCATAGTTTCACCAGAGGTACGATGTGTAACACATGTCTTTAAAACTGTATACAAATTAGATGGGGATGTTCCGCTGAGCAACCTCTTATGGGGTCTATGTTTTTCAACTTATTAATTTGTCTAGAGCTTGTAGTCGAGGTGATGACTTGAATATTCTTAATCTTTGTATATCCTGCAGCGGTGAAAGGCGAAAGTTTACAACGCAACGTCGTTAACCATTCGACCACGGAGACGCTTTGTTAATGTTGGAGTTGCTGGAAGAAATGGTGACGCTGGAATTTTCGCAAGATCTGCTTTAAAACGAGCATTGGATGAAAATTCTATTGGTTGGCCGCAGTCAACGCAATTAAATGACCTCGGCCTGGCTGTTACCATCTAGTTTGGGATGAAGCTGCGATTTTGTCTTTGCAGAAGAATCCCATGACGCAATCACATGACGTAATCACATGACGCAACGCTGCCAGGCGTTAATTGGTTAAAAACAAAGTCAAGGGACAATTATTCGTCGTTGACCGCAGACGAGAGACATTTCTTTGAGATTCACTGCACATGACGAACTTTCGTCCAGAAATATTAAACATACAGAACCTCGGCGAACATTGTTTGCGAACAAATGTTCGACGTCTGTTTTCATCGTACATAGGCGGATTTTTTTCGTGAAAAATTGTATCAAACCAAAGTTCGTCGTCTGAGGTGGCCTAAAAATTACCTTAAATAAGGACCATAACAGTAAAACTTGATTGCGATAGACGTCATTTTTATTATAACCGTACATGCAGCAAACTTTCCAGAATACGTGTGTAAGTGTTGTCTTCGAAAATAACTTCCCTTAGTCTGAAATACAAAGTGAATATGCTTATAGTAGGATGACATGTAAAAGGCCAAACGAAGCCCAACATTCTCAGTTGCGCTTTTGTACGCGGCACAGTATCATACTCATTGTGATAAATAGCTGCGTTAGTATACTCGCGGTCAATGAAAACCACTACGAAACAATTTATTTTATAAGTTACAACTTGGGGCAGTCTTGACAAAATATTATATAATCCATATAACGAGTCGACATTTTAATTGTATTGACGTGCATATCTGAATTTAGTGCATTCCACACTGTTGTAATGAAATACACGTGCATATTCGGATTTTTTCATTGACATCAAAGAAATCATTTTCTCGGAAACATCCATTGCAGAATACTGTCAACTGATTCAAATAATAAAATGGCCAGTGCAACAATTGGAATTTATTCCGAGACAGATTAATGCAGCTTAAAACGGAACAGTTTTCTTTTTATGATTATCCGTAGTAAACACAATGATAAATGACAAGGTATATAACTGCTTAACTGCTTGTGATAAAATTCTACCAATAAACATTTAAGACAAGTTAGGTATCAAAATGCAATACTTTATTAAAAAAAATAGAAAAAAAAATGGCTCAGAAAAATGATTGACGAATAATCCAACGACATAAACATATAAAGTTAATGGTGCGTTTTCATTGACCGTCAGTATATAAATATCACATTCATGAGAGGGTGATAGTAAGAATGTTCACCCTTCGGATATTGATTATCACCCTCGGCGAATCCGAAGGGTGAACATTCTTTCTATCTCCCTCTCATGAATGTGATATTTATTTTATTATACCGAAATCCCCTCGGTAAAAACAAGATTCATTTTTAGTATTGATTTCACTTTGCCAGAATCAAAAAAACAAAACTAAAAGTTGCTATGAATGTTATATCGTTGTATCGGAATTAACGTAACTAAGAAAATGAGTGGTAGTTTATTGAAATCGGTCAAGTACTTTTGAAGTTATGATGAGTTAAAAATAGCAATTTCACCATACAGAGCCGATGACGTCACCGGAACAGCGCGCATCAAAGCTGCGCATGTGATAATTCTTTTACTATCACCCTGCGATTTACTATCACCCTTTACTATCACCCTAGCGTGAGATAATATATTTTATTCGTTGTATTTAGCGGCGACATTCTAGCAATACAAATATACAATTGAACTTCTTGTAACGTTTTGTGATTTTCTGGCCCTATGTATACACACATAGTCAACGATATTTTCAATATACAAAGGCATATGTATGTATACTTAGGTATGGGAATAAATATCGCTCTTAACAATATCTTAATTAGTCATATCATGATCGTGTCTGCTTGTAGCAATGCACTCAATGCTCAACGTTATAGTACTGCCATACTGTAATTCCACGCCGTAGGCACATAATATAATACCCCACCTATCGTACTGACACTAGATCGACCAGTTGTAGCATTACCCTTAGTACACAATATAGTCCTTGTCTGACGACCATCTTGAATGTTATGCAAGAGAGTTACTTGCACCCTTTGCATGAAGACTCTCGTGACCCGGCCAGAGCAGAAACCACTACATACCCCATACGAAGCAGACGGTATATACACACTACAAACTCAGTTTTGCACCCGACACTCGTCGTAGTATGCATCGTATGCCATTCTTTGAATACTGACTTCATCATACTCTAAAATCCCAATCTATACTCATACATTTCAACCAAGCTTTCAAATTGACAAGACATTTGATAAATGTTATGGGATTATTTTATTTAATCATGTTAATTGGGAAATACTTCAAATATGTTGCAAATCTGTATTTACATGTCGATATGCTGAAGTGAGATAAGAGCCATTTAGAGTCGTGAGATAACGGAAATCGATGCTCAAAATTGAGAGAGGTTTCTGCAATGAAATGCCATATATCACTGTAATAGATTTGAAACCAAATGTATTAACTAATGTACCGCGTAATTATGTTCGTATAAGAATGTCTGTAGAAGCCAGATTTGAAAGGAGAGTTGTTGTAACTTGTGTAAATACAACCTAATAAATCAAAAACAAACATTATAGCCAACGTAATGGATTCAAACTTATGGAGTCTAAGTAAAATTCTGAAGAATCAGCACTTGTTCTATTTATGAGAGATAAATATGGTGTCTCTCGAGAGAAAATCTCAAAAGGAAAAAAATAATAAAGCAAGCTTCATATCCTAAATCGTCGATTATTTCCGACATTACTGAAAAAAGAAAATATGTAAACTCAATTTAAAACAGTTATTCTCCTTGTCATGCTTTGATGTCATCACCTCGAAATTATCTGTTATTGTACTTGGTGAAGGGCCATTGAAAGAGAAGTCTCTAGTTGAATTGGTCACGCTCTAGTTAATTTGTCGCAATTTATTCTTTTGTTATCCAATCATATCCCGATAGAAAGTATGGTGACCCAGCAAAGTCATCATGTAATTAGAGATTAATACATTGGTGGTACGTTATTGTCCGTCATATCGGCCCTCGAACAATATCGGCCCTCAGGCTAAAGCGTCACCCATGTTTTAATCTTTTTATCATATAAATAATAAAAAAAAAATCTAAGGATATTGTAAACTGTTAGATTTACCGAATTAATTTATAAAATAAAAATAACAAAAATGAATGAACGAAAACAACAGGACAGTTTTTACTGAAATTTATTGTTTGTAGTTTTTTCTCTATAGGAATGTACAGAACAGAACAGAACAGACAGTTTATTAAGATTTATACATAAGTACATCGTCTAAATACATGTATGTATAAATAAATTCATGTCACGTATCCAAGCATACAATATGTTTTCTATATATTTTTAACATAGTTAATAGAAATGTATTAACAAAGGCAGTAAGGAAAATCAGCATAACTAATTACATTAGGTCTCAATATTAATAATTGAACTCCGTATAGCTAAATCTTCTATTATATATTTACAAATGTTCGTTATCTCATTCAATGTAATGGACGAATTGAAAAAGAAAAAGAGAGAGAAGAAACTACAAACAATAAATTTAAATTACAACTGTCCTGTTGTTTTCGTTCATTCATTTTTGTTATTTTTATTTTATAAATTAATTCGGTAACTCTAACAGTTTAAAATATCCTTTGATATTTTTTTTTATATAAAATCCCAATGAAAATAATGCTATGTATAACTGGCTGACAAGCCTATTTGTGGTATGTGGGATGGGTAATTTAAACAATCCTGCAGGGTACACACTATACTAACGTCATATAGTATACCAATACCTAGCGAGATCCGTTGAAATTGGTCCGATCATATCAAGATTGAAAGTATGGTGGTTCAGCAAAGTCATCATATAATTATATGTATAACTGGCTGACTAGCCTATTTGAGGTATGTGGGATGGGTATTTCCAACCAACCTGCGGGGTACACTATACTCAGATCAGTTACAGATATCCAAGCCACTGTTAAAAATAACAAGGACATTATCCCAGACTTACTAGCGGCCCATGCACTGTCCGGATATGACACAGTTTCTTGTTTTTTGGGAATTGGCAAAGGGACAGTGCTAAAAACATTAGGAGCTGGACATTCGCTTGCTTTGTTGGGTGACAGAAATGCCGATATGGATAGTATAATTGAGTAGTCAACCAAGTTCATATGTTCGTGTTATGGGCAATCAAGAGCGGAGAGAATGTCCGAGGCTCGACACAATCATGGGCTAAAAATGTTGGGAAATCCCCTGCATCTACACCGAAGTTGAAGTCCTTACCGCCAACAACAGAATCGTTTGTGGAAAACGTTAAACGGGCTCATCTTCATCAATGTATCTGGAAACATGCTCTGGAAGAAGATACACCAGACTTAGATCCTATGGAATATGGGTGGTGCTACCAAATCACTTGTCCCTAGTACGGTGCCAAGTAGTTTTGAGATTGCACCTCCAGATGTCCTGAAGCTCATCAAATGTCCTTATTGCACCTCACACAAAATCCTAGGAATTTCATTGGATTAGAGCGGTCACATGGTGACCCTCTATTATTCTATAGTGGGTAAGTAGATTTCATAGAGGGTCACTAAAACAATATGGACTACAATTTTGATTCAAAGTTTAAATCATTTGCAAATAGTTCTTTAAATCGTTAGTAACAAACATAATAAGTAAATTTAATAATGTTTTTAAACTGTACCGGTCATGACGTCAAATTGCGCGAACGTCTCAATGACGTTGACGCTCCATGGGTTAAATATCGGCGTTTGCCTTGAAAAAGGTGCTCGATGCAATAAATCAGTTATTGGGTTTGTTACTGACCCCCTACAGAAATATGTGGGTTCAGTCAGATTTATAGGGGGACTCGGCTATCGCCTCGTCCCCTATAAAACTAACTGACCCCACATATTTCTTTATTGCGCCTCGCACAAAATCCTAGGAATTTCATTGGATTAGAGCGGTCACATGGTGACCCTCTATTATTCTATAGTGGGTCAGTAGATTTCATAGAGGGTCACTAAAACAATATGGACTACAATTTTGATTCAAAGTTTAAATCATTTGCAAATAGTTCTTTAAATCGTTAGTAACAAACATAATAAGTAAATTTAATAATGTTTTTAAACTGTACCGGTCATGACGTCAAATTGCGCGAATGTCTCAATGACGTTGACGCTCCATGGGTTAAATATCGGCGTTTGCCTTGAAAAAGGTGCTCGATGCAATAAATCAGTTATTGGGTTTGTTACTGACCCCTTACAGAAATATGTGGGTTCTGTCAGATTTATAGGGGGACTCGGCTATCGCCTCGCCCCCTATAAAACTAACTGACCCCACATATTTCTTTATTGCATCTCGCACAAAATCCTAGGAATTTCATTGGATTAGAGCGGTCACATGGTGACCCTCTATTATTCTATAGTGGGTCAGTAGATTTCATAGAGGGTCACTAAAACAATATGGACTAGAATTTCGATTCAAAGTTTAAATAATTTGCAAATCGTTCTTTAAAACAGGTGTTTATAAAACAGTTTGCCTTAAAACAGGTGCTCGATGCAATAAATCAGTTATTGGGTTTGTTACTGACCCCCTACAGAAATATATGGGGTCAGTCAGATATATAGGGGGACTTGGCTATCGCCTCGCCCCCTATAAAACTTACTGACCCCACATATTTCTGTAGGGGGTCAGTAACAAACCCAATAACTAATAATGCGAGAGTGAAGCTGCATGTGTTTCCAGCACCATATTTTGTGCATGCCAAGGTGGCATTAACTGCTTGAATGAGCAGACGAAGATAATACCAGTGACATAAATTCAATACAAAATCGAAAGTTAAGATGTAGGACAAAGTGTGAAATTGAGTGAAACTGACATGTGTTCTATGACTTGAATCCAAAGCGTTAATAGTACATAACATAGTACAGTGTACTATCACATACATCCATCCTAAAATATTCATTTTCTCTGTTCCAATATCATCAAACAATCAATTTTAGTATCCACGTGCTTTGCGATGGAAATATCTTCGTCCGTCTGTTCGTCCGTCTGTTCGTCCGTCACGCTGTTTCCCATTTAATTGAAATCAAGGTTAATGTTTAACTCGCCCGCACAGTGTGGGGTCAAACAGATCACGTTAAATGAAAATTTAAATACAGGAAAGTTTATTTTAAATATTTTGAAATAAGCTTTGCATAAGCACTAGGAAATAAAAGATGCACACATTTTTTTGACACCCAGTCCATATATGCCGTAATGGGATGTGGTAAGGGGCATAAGTCAGTGTGGTATGGGGGGAAGTTTGGGTAGTGTAGGGGGTGGGGCACAAACATTGATTCTTCAAATAGGATAATTGTGTATTTTAAATGAAAGGTAATGGGAATATATGAATATGCGTTATTTGATTTGCTCTAGTTATGTCTGTTAAACTCTTATGTTAATATATGTATCAAAATAGATCATTTGGTAGATATACTCTCATCATTTATATCGCAGTTTTGGAATAACTGCTGAAGAAATACCATTGCATTATGAATATTTATACAGATTTACGTGAATTAAGGAATAAAACATAATAATAGTTTAATTTGTACTTATTTACACCCTTTATGAGTCCAACACATTGATTTCACCATTATTGGCGGCCATCTTGGACGCCATCTTGAATTTTGAAAAATTGTCAATGATGACAGAGTGACATCATTCAGATCCATATAATATATGGTCCGTAGATGCAAAAATAGCAAACAGCAATTGTATGGAGGCAAAATCTAGGTTATGTCTCAAAAAGGGCATTTCGTCCCATCAACGCAATAACTCCGTAAGCGACATGTTTTCAGAAAATCACTTTTTTGCATAAATGAGTCTCTCATATTGAGATACATGTTCTATCAAAAGATTAGAGTTGATTTGGCACTTTTCGGGATTTTATTTCATTAGAAGCACAACTCACTATCTGCAGTCATGAAAAAGTTCAACGCAACAACTCAATAAGTGCACTTACGGAGTTGTTGCATTGAATGTTTCAATGCAAAAACTCTGTAAGTGCACTAACAATAACTCTGTAAATGCACTTACTGAGTTATTGCATTCAATTAATCTGAGTATCATGACTTGTGACAAGACAGTGATGTCACTAAATTAATATGATGTCATAATGTTTTTAATTTATTATTTAGCTTATAAAATATATATTATTCATACAAAAAAGGAAATGTTTTACACTTTTCCCCCCAAAATAAAACTTAAATCACTGATCAACACAGGTTGATATTGAGCTCTAAAACCATAGATTAAGAAGAAAAAATACTAAATTTTAGTGTGATTATTAAGTTATATTTGAGCAATTTACATCTTTACAACGGAACTGTTAATTAGAAATTGACAAAAATATTTGTCATTTTGTTTTTATCAATATAAATATGATTGCCAGGGTTTTATCTTTTGTAATAGAATACTATACTGGATATTGGTTTTATCCTTATTGAATAATAGATATTCACTCAATCTCACAGGAATGTAATATTTATTTTATTATACTGAAAAATACATTTGAAAAAAAAATTGGTTCTGCAAATAAACATTCTTTTAAAATAAAACATTACAAAAAATGTTTTACACTTTAATCAACAGTAAAAGCAAAGATTATAATTGTATATGTATACTTTGAGTTTTTCTAAACGAGCGCTCATCATTTGTGTGCATGTAACAGTGTATTTAGCGGGCAATAATTGAAAGTGTTTCATGGTCCGTCTGTGGAAATTCAGCATGTTCAACATTGAGCTTAAGACTTTTTGATTCATTTGTGTGCATATAATGGTGTAGCGGGTAATAGGCGGAAATGTTTCAGAGTCCATTTATGGGAATTTAACAATTTTACTTGAGGTAGGTATGATAACAGAAAATAACTACCAGTGTTTTTTAATATCTACTTCATAGAAATGAACTACCTGTATGCTATCCAATTTCATAGAAAAGAAATGTGCATGTGTTTTTTGTGTCTGTGTAATATAATTAATCCTGTTACAAACAAATTGTAATTTTAAATTGGTTCAGTGGCATCAAACTTTGTACAGGTGATGGTGTGGACTATGCTTGATTGTGAAAATCTACTTAAGAACTGAGGTCAAATTATTTATTATTGATAAACCAATTACTCAGACATTAAGACAAGTCATATTAGTATTTGTTTTGACCTGCAACAAGTGACCCCATGATGCTAGGCATCAAGTTTATACTCTGCACCCAAGTTAAGCAACTTCAACTTAACCATTTACTCTGTGGGGTCAGGTGATGGCTTTTCATATATTTGGAATGAAATAATTGCAAAAAGGGAATCCTGAGGTGTTTATATGCTTTTGGAAGCAATGGCTGCTACCAAAATAAGGACTTTACACTGTACTCTTTTAACTGTTTTGTGGAGTGCTGTGGTCTAGTGGTAGAGCATTGAACCCATGCCCTTGACCGAAAAGTCATGGGTTCGATTCCTGCCATAACCATAATATGTGTTGTGTCCCTTAGCAAGACACTTTATCTGCATTTGCTTAGTACTGGTTCTACCCAGGTAGACATCAAGAGTGATTCAAATAAGTTCATAGAGCTTTTGTTACAATCAATGTAAAATAAATAAGTTTAACCTAACTGTTCAATTCAGATTAACGTGTATAACAGAGTAATATGTTCATTCCACCATTGAATGTGCAACCAACAATACAAACTGCTCAGTGGACTTGGTCATACAAGCTTCCCGAATCATGTATGTTAGTGAGGAAAAGTCAATTCTTATGGATGGCGGGAGGTGTATAGTGCTGGTTCTACCCAGTAAAGTGGGTGGTCTGCTTCCACCACCAAAAAATAAAACTGACCGTCATATATAAATGATGTAAAACACCATAAAAACAAACAAGCAAATCATGTAATAAAACCTATAATAATACTCAGTTGGCAATGAATGACTTCAGTAGACACTGCCATCGCCACTGATGGCATGAACATCAAATGGAAATTCCCTAGAAACTTGAACAATTGATCCAACTGACATGATGACCATCAAGTAAGACCATGATGGTATTCCCTAACAGTAAGTCTGATGCCATGTGTAAGTAAACATTCAAAGCTACCAGAACCTATAAATAAAAGAGTGCCATTCTAATATTAAATTTATTAAACAAAATGGATAAAATTGCATCCAATAAGTTTAGTAAATTCAGTATTAAAGGTATGAAAGCGAGATTCTTTTTACCACATACTCCAGAAATGCCACATGAAATACACATTTATAAATGTAGCTGCTTTAGTCTTCTCTGTAACACTCTGAACAGTCAGAACTGCTTCACTGATTTCCGTAACTCCGGAATTACCAGTTTCGGAAATCTATACTCTCTGACCTGAACAGAAAAGGCCAAAATGTGATGATTTGACCTTATTTATTTTTCATGTTTATTACACTCAACTGTATTATGATATTTTTGTCATGGTTCTGTTATACTCTCACATCGCAAGTTATGTGATGGAATGATACCCCACCAATTTCTGTAAACTTTGTACCAAAAAAATTATTCCAATTGTGTATCATGACTTTTAAAAATGTATAAAGTGAATGTGTCGCAACTACCAGTTATTGGAAGTTAGAGTATGGCAGGGAGCTGAAATGGACATGCTACAAAACAAATAGAGTATGGTTTCATCTCATTCGTTAATTTAAACACCTCGATGGGCTACACCCATCTCGATGTTTAAATTAACCAACTCAATGAAACCATACTCTATCTATTACTTATCAGTTTGTACAAGCTGTAATGAATGCCATGCTATAAAATCATATAAATATGCTGAACTGTGTCAGATTAACCTTATAGAAAACCTTTCTTGAGTGAAATGTGAACACGTTTTTCAGAAAAGAAAATACTTCTATTGGTGAAGTGATTGCAATGCCAATACTAATCCTTCTGAAATATTGCTTAATTAAGAACTGATGTACAAATTCTCAGCGTTTATACTTTTTTTATATTTTAAACGCTGGTAGTGAATTGCAAATTCCATGTGGGCAGTAGCTCGTCCTACTTGAAAAATGAAGTTTACTTGAAATTGGACGTTTTTTCCCTTCGGAATGTATCAAGTGAATGTAAAATTTACATGTATAATAAGGAGTTAAAATGATTATTCATTACTGACCAGCCCCTTTAGATGTTATAATTGCCAATATCTGATTACCAAGTAACATGGCATAGTAAAATATCTTGCAATAACGTGGATTCACAGGGCTTTTTCTAGGACCCGTTCCCAATGCAAAATAGTGTATTTTGTACATGTAATGTACTGATACATCCCTTATGTTACATACTAATCAATATGAGTATGTTATTGATGTAATATGTTCCTAACTGTACCTATTAGGCTATTACCTCATCGCAAATTACAAGATGTTGACGTAAACAATTCCCTATTGGCCATTTTATCGAAGAAAAGAATCCCAATTTGGTAATTTTTACGACAGAAATTACCCACATTTACAAGGGTCCTTTTCCTAAAATACCTGGAAAAAGCCATGAATCAGTTTTGTATGTACTACCGTTTACAATATAGATTGCCATGAAATAAACTGATTTTTTTAGCATTTTTTACGACATGGCCATTAATTTTAGGTCTGAATCCCATTTTTTTAATTTTATGGCTGAACTATTTATATGTTAAGCTATATAGACTTAAATCATAAGCAAATACAAATGCAAGTTAGGTATTAATAATAATATCCAGCACACTTATTCACAAACAGCATTTAAAACTATTAAACTTAGCAAAATGCAGTTGTTGCGTTGACTTTTTTCAGTGCAACAACTCCGTAAGTGCACTTACGGAGTTGTTGCGTTGAACTTTTCAGCGCACAAAGTCACTCTGATTTAATTATTATCATTAACTCATTTAAAAATAGTTTTAATTTAAATATCATAAAAGAATGACCATAGTAAAGGTATATTACACTTAAATCTAAGGCATTGTCTTTATATGTACCATTGTTAAGGAAAAAAACTGTTTTTTGTCTCTCCTGAACAATTTACCAAAGCGCACTTACGGAGTTATTGCGTTGATGGGACGATTTATCTACCGGACAATAGACCTCAATATCAAAATTGTGTGTATAGCAGTTTACAGTGATCATGTCAACAACTCCAACATGTGTGTACTAGTTTACTAATATAAATTCATTAGAAGGCTGCTGACATATCTATTTTTACTTATTTCAAGTTTTCAATAATGTTGAGCAGTAAAAAATCTTCTTTTTTTATATATTGAATTATCATTTCAGTCCAAGTGTTATAAAAGAGGTGTATGGTTCATGTATGTTTGCTTTTTTAAAATAAAAAGTTGGACGAGGGTTGAATTTTTTGTATATATGTATATTTAATTGAAAATAAAGCGGTTATTTTTAATAAAGTTGTAAAATGTTTAATGACGTTATTTCTCCTCTTTTCAGTGAACTTTTGTAGTTAGAAACAGGGGTCTTCGTCAAACACGTCTAGTGCAACAACATGTCCCTTGCCATACCTTTTTTGTGATAAAAATCGACTTAAATGATAACACAGAAGCTGGCAATATCAATTATGAAATCATCACAATACTACATCCTTTGCCAGGCAACCACTTTAAGTTATTTTACTCATTAATCATGGCTCGTCTCGGTGGCGCTCTCGGTAGGTTACTTGATTTTTACCCACATATCATGAATTTTTCCTCTCAGCAGCTATTTCACGACTCTAGATTTTAAGACAAAAGTTACAACAGGCTGAATTATCAGCTTGAAAGCGACGGTTCACGCAGAGTAATGATAAATAACACGTATGGAATAGTGGTTCAAACGGGAAAGCCAGTTTAGTGATGGATCGTAGTTATCTGTGAATGCTGTAAACAAACTAGAGTCAGCTTGCATAAACATTGTTCTGTAGTTTCAACGAGGATGACTACGATACAGAGCTATTTATTATCCGCAGTGAATTATTGCTTTGCATTATAACATTTTCTTGTGTTGGTTACGTAATGTAGCTTTATGTATTTAATGTTTTATATTGTGGACACATACAATTAACTGCAACAGTCAACTGGAAGTATAGTTGTCAAAACAATGCATCCATCTTACAACATGCATATAAAAGCACCGTTATGTTTACATGTTGTTTATCCTACATTACCATAGCGCACGCATACAAACTTCTTTGCTACACATCTTATAATGTCTAGCTAAGTCACCCTTGATAATGATATTAATGTTGCGTATCGTTCTTTCAACTCTGACACTATGCCTGATTGTTTAAAGTTGGACAGTGAGGACAATAACAATCTCATTAAAATCAGATTCAAAATATTCGCTCCACAACTTTCAAATAGCGGAAAGTAGTGGAGCGAATATTTTGGATCTGATTTTAATGAGATTGGGACAATAAGAGCATTGTGCATTTAAATCACTAAGATGTACCATATTATCACGGATGTATTGTATTATCACGGATTTATTGTATGTTCACGGATGCATTGTATTATCATGTAGTTATTGTATTGTTACGTATTTATTGTTTCATCACGAAGTTATTGCATTATCACGGAATTACTGTATTATCACAGAGTTAATGTATTATCACGGAGTTATTGTATTATCATTCACTGTATTATCACGGAGTTATTGCATTATCAAGCAGTTACTGTATTATCACGGAGTTACTGTATTATCACTTACTGTATTATCGCGGAGTTATTGTAATATCACGGAGTTACTGCATTATCGCGGAGTTACTGTATTATCACGAAGTTACTGTATTATCGTGGAGTTACTGTATTATCACGTACTGTATTATCACGGAGTTACTGCATTATCGCGGAGTTACTGTATTATCACGAAATTGCTGTATTATCGCGGAGTTACTGTATTATCACTTACTGTATTATCGTGGAGTTACTGTATTATCACTTACTGTATTATCACGGAGTTACTGCATTATCGCGGAGTTACTGTATTATCACGAAATTGCTGTATTATTGCGGAGTTACTGTATTATCACTTACTGTATTATCACGGAGTTACTGCATTATCGCGGAGTTACTGTATTATCATGAAGTTACTGTATTATCGCGTAATAACTGTATTATCATTGACTGTAATATCACGTAGTTATTGTATTATCACTTACTCTATTATCACGGAATTACTGTATTATTGCATTATCACGTCGTTACTGTATTCTCACGGAGTTACTGTATTATCACTTACTGTATTATCGTGGAGTTACTGTATTATCACTTACTGTATTATCGTGGAGTTATTGCATTATCGCGGAGTTACTGTATTATCGCGGAGTTACTGTATTATCACGGAGTTACTGCATTATCGCGGATACTGTATTATCGCGGAGTTACTGTATTATCACGGAGTTACTGCATTATCGCGGAGTTACAGTATTATCAGGGAGTTACTGTATTATCGCGGAATTACTGTATTATCATTTACAGCATTATCGCGGAGTTACTGTATTATCGCGGAGTTACTGTATTATCGCGGAGTTACTGTATTATCACGGAGTTACTGCATTATCGCGGAGTTACTGTATTATAATTTACTGCATTATCGCGGAGTTTCTGTATTATCACTTACTGTATTATCACTGAGTTACTGTATTATTATTTACTGTATTATCAAGGAGTTACTGTATTATCACTTACTGTATTATCACGGAGTTACTGTATTATTGCATTATCACGTCGTTACTGTATTATCACGCAGTTACTGTATCATCACGGAATTATTGCATTATCACGTAGTTACTGTCATCACGGAATTATTGCATTACAACGTCGTTACTGTATCATCACGGATGTATTGCATTATCGCGGAGTTACTGTATTATCACGGAGGTTGAATTGAATAGTTTAATACTGCGTAGTAAAAATGATAAGTATAATAAAACATGCGATTCAAATCTAAAGAAGTTTTATATACAAGTACATCCTTTAACGTGTTTTTTATATACACTTACTCTATGCCATTAAACAACAAGCACACAACTTGTTTCTAGAATTATCCTAGCAATAATCGAAAATTATTTTAATCTACAGAAATTCAGGTCTATTTGTAATTCAACATTGAATAAGCGACATCGGTAATTGTAGTTCCTATTCTTGTCTTTATTCTCATTCAGTGAAACTTGAACGACGTTATGTTTCAGTCATATCTCCTACCAAATTAGCTATCTAGCTGGCTTGCGGAAAGTCCGTGGTTCTACCCAGATACCCACCCGTGGACGAAAATTGCCCGGATTGGCACCTGGAGTCTTCTTCCATTAATGAAAGCTGGAAAGACGCCATATTACATTAGCTGTTGGTGCGACTATAAAATCCAAGTCAATTCGATTCTTACCTAAATTATAAAACAATTGAATCACACTAAATAAGTAAAATGTATGCTACAAAGTCACTTCATTTGTTAACGTTTTTTTTTATTTTTTGTATGTATCGATATAAAAGTTAGAAATACATTGTTAATGTATCATTTAATAGGGATTACATGTTTAAACCACTGACATAGACATTAGTGGTCATGATTTTGCCATAGCGTAATAAATTATGATAAAGTAATCTTAAACGCATAATCTTAAATATGTTCCCATATGAGATGAATGAGACTTGGTTAGACGATTATCATTTGCGCCTCGAATAGTGCTCGCTTATTTTAAAACACTAATTACAAATTATTTCATAAACTCTTGTAAGCAAGGTGAATGACTATAAGAGTCGTTGTATATGCTTTTAATGAAAGGCCTACGTAGGTATAAGGGCATTTAATTTAGTAAGTGTATGTTGCTCGATCACAACTTAGATCGTAGTCAGAATATTGTTATTCAGCTGCCGAAGGCAACTGACTCTTATATAGGTTTTATAATTGTCTATGGTTAACAGACTGTGACTAATGTAAGTGGCAATAAGCATGATTTACAACTTGAATTCCTAGAGAACTCGTCTGAAAAAATTGAATGGTATTAACACATATTTTGTAATGTTGAAAGGTTACCATTTCACTTGCCGAAATGACGTTTTCGTAAACCAGTCTACTGAAAAAATGTAGCATGTAATCATTACTATTATATTATATTAGCGACAAAACATTCACAAGCCTCAATAGCGCAGTTGATCGAGGCGCCGTGTTAGTGCTCAGGAAGGTTCAAGCCTGCTGATTTCCCTTTTTTTCTTCTTTCTATCCATTTTCATTGGTTTTCATTATTGCTGATGGTAAGGTAGCAACAGTTCCTTTACATTTTTCACTTTGGTAACGCAATCTTATAATTACACATGTTAACAGTGAACAGTTTATATGTGTTGTAATTCACACTCTAACGCACACGTATCCCTTACTTGTGAACAATTGTATTTCCGTGCTGATGTGTACTTCTGGTAGGAAGAACTGATGGTAAAAATCTTGAAGAATGTAAGAAAAAACGGTCGTGGCGTCTCGTGTTTATGTCTCCGTGACAACATTTATCTTTTTCAATATTGTTTTAACACCCGTGACTTGATATATTATTATGTTTACTTCTTGTCTCTCGGCAGCTATTTTACGCTTGCGTAAAACCTTGCTTGTTATATATAAAACGCGTTTATTTAAATAACCTCAAATACATACAAGTACTCTATTGCGTCTAACAAGGACACGGCATTATTAAATATTCAGAATAGTTGTCATTTCAAAAATCGGCATGCCGCAGCCGGGAATTGAACCACGGACCTCTTGCTTTCCGGGCAAGTATGCTCCCCATTACACCACCACGCCATCCGATATCTGAATGACAATTATGACATTATTCAGCTGCCGAATGCAGCTGACTCTTATATGGCTTTAGAATATGTCTATGGTTAACAGACTGTGAATCATGTAGCCCACAATAAGCATGATAAGCATGCATTACAACTTCAATTCCTAGGGAACCCGTCTAAAAAACTTGAATGGTATAAACACATATTTTTCAATGTTCAAAGCTTGCCGTTTTATTGCCTAAAATGACGTTTTCGTAGAGCAGTCTACTAAAGTGTAGAATGCGGCAATATTTCCGGGATCTTCACGTCCGGGATTTTTTACGGAGCATAATGTAACTGAATGAAACGCAAGTATTGGAATGGAATAAGTGCAAATCTGTATTTTAATGGAATAATACCTTTTAAGAAATAATACCGATTTATAATGTGGTATTCTCGTAAATACCGCCGTGTTATACACTAGTCGATGGGTTTATTCGCTGCCTATATGGTTTTCATAATTGCACATGTAATGGTAAGGTAGCAATGAACAGTTTCTTTGAGTTTTTCACTTTGATAACGCAATCTTATAATTACACATGGTAGCAGTGAGACGTCTGTTGTACTGCACACGCTAACGCACACGCATCCCTTACATGTGAACACCTGAATTTCTGTGCTGATGTGTACTTCTAACACTTCGTGCTCCTAAAGTTGAATTGTAATCAGTATGTAAGGCAAATCAAGGTATTTGAACAGAGAGAAGCGAGGTCACCCACCTTGATTCAAAATGTTTGGTAGGAACAACTGATGGTAAAACTCGGGAAGAATGTGTCTGATAAGAAAACAAAACGGTCGTGGCGTGTTTACGTCAACATTATTGTTTTCAATATTGTTTTAACACACGTGACTTGATAAGTTATTATGTTAAACTTCGTTCCCAGTCCCTACCCAGATATGCTATTTCCTCTCGGCAGCTATTTTACGCTTGCGTAAAACTTTCGTTGTATTATTATGAAGTAGCTCTTTACCAGCGTTGGATTTTTCACAGATAGGCGACTACATACAACGTTTTTATTTTATACAAGTACACTATCGCTTCTAATAATGACACGGACTTATTAAATATTCAGAATAATTGTCATTTCATTTTATTTTTTTTGCAGAATCTTTTTTTAAGACTGTGATTCATTTATAACTTCCGTTATTCCTGTTTCTCTGTTATTGTTTTATCTATAAATCATAACTACATCATTTGATAATTGCATTATAATTTTGGTTTCATATCATATATTTGGATTATAACATCTAATATAGACTCCAAGCTATAATGTAATATAATAATCCATGTCATTTGTCGGAAGGCAAAAACATGTTTTTCTCCTTGATATACTAACAGCAAACCACAGCGTGTTTTTGCCACTGACCGTTCCATGGCAATTGTCAACCCCTTTATATTTGTGATGTTTCATACCGTTTATTTAACTACTTGATTGCATGAAATTGGCTGACTTTTTTCTGTAAATGCTACATTTTCTGTCAGACCTTTGTATCTGTTTTATGTCGGCTGACTATGCTGGAGTGCGTAGTTTTTTCTGTTATAATGATTTATCACATACTTCCCTACACATATGTTGTTTTTGAATATACGATACAACATAGAACTAGCTAGTCATATCAATCAGGATTTCGTTGCCGGGCAATACAGCTTTTTATACCTATCAGTGATTTATAAGGATTTCTCTGTGACATATTTATAGTATCAGACAAAAGTGATATCATTTTTCTATATCGTCACTGGTTCGACGATATCACTTTGCCGGTACTACTTTTTTACCATTTTTGTATTTAATGGTACTGTAGATTGCTATTGCTTTCAACCAGCAAATGTTAACGGCTCATTTCAAAATCTGCCATATGTATTCATACGCGAGGGCACCTTGCTAAGGTGGCACGAGGTGGGAGGAGGGGGTGGGGGAGTTTAATAAATCACTGATAGATATATAATAAATAGAATAATCGTCAGTCTCGGTGTGATACAAACAAATATGTCACTCGAACAGTACGTTTTAATTCGGTTAAAAAACTCGTTTTTTAACCGAATTACAACGTGTTCTCGTGAGACACTGAGACACTGAGACAAAGAGTGAACAAATGTCATATCACGGAAATAACCGAATGTTCATCTCGATCCTTTCACCGGAGTGATACGGAAATAACCGATTAGTTACGTTTGTTTACGATTTGTCTCGAGCTGTGTTTGTCGTCTGCGTTTCATTAGTTATTTCCATCCTGTTTTCGCGGCAGATTATTGGCTACAGAATCATTATCCGTTGATAAAATAACACCTTATGACAATTCACCTTGGTTAGAAAATTTTGAATTCAATGGAATTCATTTTCAATAAGATTTCGGACAAATATATTACCACTTACGCGACAGACATGAGCTCATCAGAATGGAATAGATCTAAACTTTTTTTTTCTCCCTGGAAAACAGCGTAGCGAGAGAGCTGAAGTTGAAATTTCGACAAAGCTCACGTATATGATTGATAGTATAAAAAATGTGTATTTTCATATAACACCCTATATCAGGCCCTCGTCCCATATCATCTCTCGAGCCAAAGCTCTCAGGCCTGATATAGGGTGTGATATGAAACTGCCCATTTATTATTCTCTATATATCTCTTGGAAAACACATGGATTTGGTCGACACGTATATCAAGAAAACCCCGACGCTCATATGTATAACCGCTTTTGTCAAATGTCGTATATCATACTCAAACTTATTCTGAATTGACATGCGCCTAGCCCTATCGAAATGCATTAGCGACAAAGGTCGGTAGCATAAACTTGTCTTTTTTAAACTTGGCAACAGACGGTATAAATTTTGAGTTATCGGCATAATAGGATGGAATATGCTAACATAGGGCTAATAGTATGATGATCGACCAACAACATACAACGTATCATAATGACGTTTGGTCTGAACTTTAAAATGGTCTAACGGAAATACTTGTAAGCGATATCAAAAAGATCGCGGAACAAAGTCTAAGTGATATTATAAAATTAGATAAACTCGAACAGGAAATGAAGACTCGTTTTTTAATTTTTCAAAATAAAGCAAACATAATTATATACTGTTCTAAGAAACATCTATTATACAATACAGTTCTAGCTTAACACGCATACCAATTGAAATGTGTAACTGTTTCTCATATAAGTATTGCATTTAATAGTTAGGTATGATAACCTCTTTACTCTATGAGAAATTAGGGAAACTTCATTAATAATTGCTTTAATTATAGAAGAAACCCCTTCCGAGAAATAATATTTTAGCAGTACCATTTTTTAAAGCTGTGATTCGTTTATAATTTCCATCATTCCTGTTTCTCTCCTCTTTTTTTTATCTATACAACATAACTACATCATTTGATAATTGCCGTAAAATATTGGATTTAACAAACCGAATCAGATTGGATTTAAATATGTAATATCCGTTTGCGTAATTTTGCATATTAATTGTAAAATAACAAATTTGTCATTGTGATTTTATCAGCGATGTGTTTCAGTCAGCCTTTAAGTAGTTTCATTAATGGAATTACTTGACATACTTAACATAGTGACCGTAGAACGAAATCCGATATGTGGCAACGTTTTAAATTTGCAAATTAAACGTTTCGTACATTCAACGATCGTTCCAAAACGAATTACCGTTTCTGGTCACTAATATAACACTTTCTGCCGTTGATACATGTTCTAGTAGTAAATGCATTTTTTTCAAGAACAAAATATTGATATTGTTTTATCGTTAACATGAAGCACCTGTCACGTGTGCATTGATTTAAGCTGAAAAATCAAACCACAAAACCACTGCTTTCATTCAGATTGGTTACCTGAGTATTTATAATTGTTCTTTGGTTTTCGTATCATTGATTTATGTCACCATATTATTATGTGGACATACACTTTCGTAATCGTCATTTTACACAAAGGACCACTTAATAGGACCTAGCAACCATGTGCATGAACTGTTTTATGATTTATTCGAGTTTTGTTTCTACCAATACTGCTCCAGATCATTTCTGATTTATCGTGTTAGAATTGTTTTCAATGATGTTTTACGGGCGTATCTGCGGTAAAGCCTTAGTAACTCGCCTATTCTCCTGAGTATTTTGCAAGGAGATCTTTAACATACTCATTTGATTACACGGGGTTGATGGCATTACATCCTTAAAGAAGGATTGCATATATGCGCAGTACTTTGCCCGAAAAACCACTAAAGGTCATTTATACCCGTAAACGAAGAACACGTAAAGGCTTTATTGTGCAATAATTAAAATATAGCTACTAGATATACGACCTGATAACAATGCACCATATAACATACAGTAAATTGAAACCAAATGTGTATTGCAAACGAAAGTAAATTTATCAGCATCGCACAACAATGACCATATTTAAAACACTATTTTTCACTTAGCATTCTTACTTGATCGACCGAATTGCTCATTTCAAGGCACTGCTCTGAAACGTCTGAGGAACATGTCTACAGTGATGATCGCTCCATCATGATCTCCAGACGGAATCATTTGATCACCATCAATAAGTTAATTACGTAAGTAAACATCAAGATTTCTATGTACCGAATGTCAAATAAACGCCCTTTTGATAAACACGTATCCGTTATCGGGAATCCATTTATAAGCTTAAACCATATGAATTAAAGGAAAACAACGTGCTTATATGCTTACAAGTGCTCGGGATTGTCACATACTGCTTTGGATCGAGTGCAATGTCGTCTATTTATATATATATATGGACACGTGTTTTAGAAATTAATAAAATAGAAAATTGTTGAACGCAGTTGAACTAGACAAAACTGCATATTGGATGGGTAAATACCACTGCACTGTTATCATAGTTGGTAGAACGATCGTAAGTGATTGTCTGCTCAAAATAAATTGTTTCAAAGTCCCTTATTCAGGCGTTTGTTTTTAAAGCATATGTTTAACCATACTTTAACTACTGCACAAGTATTAACGTCAACCAATGTTGTTACTTTATTAAAGTAGGTATAACAATCGAACAGAAACCTTCACAGAACACAGCAAAAATAAAACGCACATTAAAAGCAAACATCGACAGAAAACTTCAAAGAAAATATAGTAAAGAAGCATGGGACACCAAATATATAAAAACATATAGACAAAAGTGGAACCGCATTGGATCGGTCAGTAGCAAAACGGTTGCAAAGATTGCAAACAGAAGATGAACGACCATATCCGAGGATTGGTATAGTACTGTATTTAAGTCTGTATATGAGTGATATCAATGTAAACAATTGTATAACTGTGTGTAAATTCAAAATACCAAATGTGCTATTTAAATCTTGGGCTTCAATCGGACAATGCAATACAAAATGCAAAATGCAAAACAGTATCAAGTAAAGGCGCTCTTGATTATAGTTGAAAAAACTTCTACTTTTTCTACTTAACTTTCGTTTTTGTGAGTCATTCCCCAAGTGTCCTGTTCCCGATATATCTATAATCTCGAGGTAACATTTATTTTGCGTGGTTCTCCAAGACCTTGAAGTGCATTGACAGAAGATCAGCCTATTTTCACAATCAAAATGTTGATTTGCTATTGACGAATTAAAAACAAAACGATTCAGAATTAAGCTAATTTTTTTTAGTCGCGTCATATATACTGATTTTATCAAATTTTCACTTAGTCAACTTTTCAACCTCTGATTAAAATGTTATAATCGTCGTGAAAGTGTATCATTTTTGTAAAAATAAACCATGTAATCTAGGTTAGTTCTTCATTGTAATCGTTTACTATCATATTATTTATGGTTTATAAACGAAAGAAACTTTCAACTTGGTAAATATTGCCTGGATATTTTTGTATTTGATATTTATATAATTATATTTGTTTGCGTGAACAGAGAGCTTTTAACATATCAAATATATGATTCCATTCCAGAAAAAAAGATTTGGATTATTTGGATATTACAATTTAAATTGAACGCAATCATTTACATACAAAACAATTTAGATTAAATTCAGATACACAAATGAAATATCAATAAAAAAAACTGAAATGAGGTCACAATAAAACAAGAGGCCAAGAGGACCTGTAGACGCTCTACTTGTATGATGTGATTCAAAAACATAAACATGATAGAGGCCAACCCAAGAAACATGTTTCCTGTATATAAGTCTATGTAAACTTTGGGGTATCGTGGTGGCCATTTTGAATATTTGACGACAACGAAAAACACAGACTTGATAGAGGCCAACAACAGGAACATGCATATGATATTTAACTAGAATGGAATAAGTGGTAATATGTCATTTGATAAATGTCATTAAATTTGACCTAAGTTTAGCCATGGTGGCCATCATGGATGAATCTGAAGGGGAATAACCCAAAGATCATTGTGATTAAGTTTCATCAAAATCCTTCAAACAGTTTTAGAGATGTCATTTTTAACGTTTTGCTATATAACTCTATGTAAACTTTTGGTCGCTGTGGCGGCCATTTTGATTATTCCACGATAACGAAAAAACAAACTTGATAGGGGCTAACCCAAGGAACATGTTTATGATATTTCACAAGAATGCAATAAGTGGTTTCGGAGGAGGTGTTGTTTGAAATTTCCTTAAATTTGACCTAATTTTAGACATGGCGACCATCGTGGATGACTGGCGGCCGCGAAAAACAAAATCTGAGAGGGACTATCCCAAATATCATGGTGATTAAGTTTCATCAAAATCCTTCAAGAGGTTTCAGAGAAGATGTAATTTTTAACATTTTCCTATAAAACTCTATGTTAATTTTGGGTCGCCGTGGTGGCCATTTTTATTATTAGACGAAAACGAAAAACACAAACTTGATAGAATCCAACCCAAGGAACATGTATATGATATTTCAGTTGAATGGAATAAGTGGATTCGGAGGAGATATCGTTAGAAATTTCCTTAAATTTGACCTAGTTTTAGCTATGGCGGCCATCTTGGATGACTGGCGGCCACGAAAAACACAAATCTGAGAAGGGCCCTCCCAAGTAACATTGAAACACGAACTTTGACGATAATGAAAAACACAAACTTGATAGAGGCCAACCCAAGGAACATGTATATGATATTTCAGTAGAATGAAATCAGTGAATTCGGAGGAGATGTCGTTTGAAATTTATTTAAATTGACCAGTTTTAGCCATGGCGGCCATCTTGGATGAAATGGCGGCCGCGAACAACACAAATCTGAGAGGGACTATCCCAAATATCATTGTGCTAAAGTTTCATCAAAATCTTTCAGGCGGTTTCAGAGAAGATGTCATTTTTAACCTTTTCCTATATAACGCTATGTAAACTTTGGGTCGCTGTGGCGGCCATTTTGATTATTCGACAATAACGAAAAACACAAACTTGATAGAGGCCACCCAAGGAACATGTATATGATATTTCAGTAGAATGGAATAAGTGGATTCGGAGGAGATGTCGTTAGAAATTTCTTTAAATTTGACCTAGTTTTAGCCATGGCGGCCATCTTGAATGACTGGTGGCCACGAAAAACATAAATCTGAGAGGGGCCCTCCCAAGTAACATTGCGATGCAGTTTCATCAAAATCCTTCCAGCGGTTTCAGAGGAAATGTCGATTTTATAAAATTGCTAACAGACGGACAGACAGACGGACAGACGGACGACGGACGAAAAGTGATCGCATAAGCCCTCCCGGCCTTTGGCCAGTAGAGCTAAAAATTGCTAGATTCTCATCCCCTTCCTCCCCGAGTTGACTTTTGATCACATATTCTTTCAAATGACAGCATTATTAGATTTAAACTGATAAAAGTAAAAACAAATCACACCCTGCCCCAGATTTTACTATAATTTGTATGAGATTTTCATAATAATTTTATATCGGCATGAGTTTCTATACCCGCCCAGCACCACCCCACACCCCCACCCCACCCTAAAACCCACCCCCACATTGTTTTAGCGTTGTTTCCTGATGGTATATACCGGCTGTATAATAGTCCATCTGCACTGTTCTTCGACAGCTCTTTTTTTAAATTATAAACTGCGTATTAAATTCTTACTTGGTGGTGGAAAAAAATTCAATTCTTATAATATATAAATCACATGTATTGTCAAAAGTATTCATGGACATGCCGGAAACTGGAGGCCGATTAAGATTTTTAGTCATTGGTTTATAGTAATCCAAATCAAAGATCCAGTGCAGAAGACGTAAATTAATATTTAATAAGTCCATAATATTTAATAAGTCCATCAAATAGTTTATAATTACTTATTATTGCAGTGAAAGAAATAAACAAAGAAAAAATGACAACCATGGGAATTGAACCCGGATCTTCTGCATAGAAGGCGTCTGCATAGAAAGCGGGAGGTCTAACCATTAGGCGCATGCGTCAAACGCGTAACGTCATAGTTAAATAGTATATATAGTAACATATGTCTGATTCTATCACGCCAGAAACTCACGCGTGACTTAAATACCTGAATAGAAGCGTCAATAGTGTTTATTAATCTTCAAAGTCAATTAAAATTGTCCTATTTAGTCGTATTTATCGATTAATGGTCGATAATTGGTCACTAACGAGACAGTTAATCAGTACTGATTTGCGGAAATTAACGAAAAGTTCCGATGGCACTGATCCTACATAGTCGGCCAATTCCATCATTCTTCGGTTATAGCAAGATGTTGCGAATGGCACCCAGACAAGGGACATCGCCGAAGAGGCCCGAAGGCAAATTACCCATTGGCAACATCTCGTACACTGATTCTATCACGCCAGATACTCACGCAATACTTGAATACTTGAATAGAAGCGTCAATAGCGCTTATTAAACTGCAAAGTCAATTAAAATTGTCCTATTTAGTCGTATTTATCGATTAACGGTCGATAATTGGCACTGGCGAGACAGTTAATCAGTACTGATTTATCCTCATCGATTGCGGAAATTAACGAAAAGTTCCGATGGCACTGATCCTACATAGTCGGCCAATTCCGTCATTCTTCGGTTATAGCAAGATGTTGCAAATGGCACCCAGACAAGGGACATCGCCGAAGAGGCCCGAAGACAAATTACCCATTCGCAACATCTCTTACACTGCTTCGGGATTGGCCGAGCTTTCAGGTATGAAAGCACTAATTATTTTCCCCATAGACACCAATGTTAAAGTGTCACATATTAATGATTTGCTGCAAATTCAACTCAAGTATGGATAATGCAGCAGTGTAATATTCATATAGGAAACTATTTTTCCACTTGAAAAATCACCAGAAAACGTGGGGTCACAAGACATGTAAGAACGTTCTTGTTTGTTTACTAAACAGGTCACGGGTACAGCTGTTTTTATTGATCGACTGTTTTCATTGCTCACAAAGTGTAAACATAGAGTCGAAATTTCGAAAATGTTCATCAGTGATCCAGTAAAACCTATTAATACGCTTCTTATACATATAACCACAAAATCGAATAGAAATGGGCAGTTTTCCCCTACTTATAATGCCCGTTTCCATCGAGAAAGGAGGGATTACTTTTTATTACATGGAAACCTCCGAG
>JAWPHD010013112.1:0-70727 GCA_037043455.1 Cyrtodaria siliqua
ATCTGTACTTGGTCTAATGGATAGAATGCTTAAACAAGTCAGTAAACCTGAAGAAATCAAGAGGTTTAGTTCCCAAAAGTGCTATATAAGTGCAAAATATGCTGATTTTCATGCCAAATTCAGATTTACAAGGCAATTTGGTGTATTTGTGGCATCATACCTTAATTTGGTGGCACTACATGCATATATAAACATCCCAATTACTCATAAATGCAAGCCTGGTACTAGCTTTGTGATTAAAAGTTAAGTTTCTATGACTGGACAGCATACTTTGTCTACAGTACTCTCTGACATTTTCTCAGAAAGTTCAATTTTAGGGGGTAAGGGGAAGGATTTGGTGGTGTCACACCTATAAAATTATACTTTTGCAAATGATAATGCTGAATTATCATTGCAAATACAAATATCTACATTTAAACAACAAACAAGCCTAGTTTTGTTGAAAATGTCTCTCCAGGTCATCATTTAAAGACTTCAAAAATCTGAAACTCCAAATTACAGCTTTCCGAGGCAAAAACACATGCGAAAAAAAATCAAAACGCGTTTTAAAACACCGTGAAGTATTTTTTGTCAGAGCTATAGTCATTCCGAAAAGTAAAATACTGTTTGGGTAAGAATCCGAGAGAAAATGAATATTCACATTACGCCGCCTTATAGGTGTACCGGAAGTAAATCAAATCCCATTGAGTCCAATGCTATATTGACAAAGCTTTCTAGTTAGCCATTTTTCAAAATGAAATTCAAACTAAGATTCACTTACATGTTCTTAGTCATGAGACCTGCCTCTCTAGAAAACTGCTGAGAATAGTAGGGGTCATGTGGCATATAAGAAAATAAAATTCTGATCTTTGTTGATACCGTGAACAAACTGCATTCATTCGGCACCTCTTAAATGTGTTCTACTTTCACTTTCAAAACTGTCAAGTTGATAAATAAAATCATCATACAACCATGCAAATGGTTTTAAGCTATCACAAACATGTCAATAAAGTCATTTCAGCCAGAAAAACAGGCCTTAAATACTCAAAAATGCCTTTTATCACAAAAAAAGTTAGGGATTATATATTTGGGAACTCCTTTCGACTACACCAGGCATGAATACCATAGTGATTTACTTCCGGTACACCTTAACTCTACATTATATATCAAATTGAAATCCTTTTATTTATTTCAAAGGAAAAAAAATGGAAATGTTATCATCAAAAATATGAACTATACAATGTTTGTATCACATCATTTATTATAAGGCGCCTTTCTTTCCATGGCCATATTTAAACAAAGCAATAACAGTCGACACAATAGTTTCGTCATATGTTTTATATATAATGAGCAAAAACAAAAAGTACCCCTTTTTCTTTCCCTTATTATATAGACAGCAAAACAGGAAATATAAAAGATGTATATAGAATAATTAGATCGACCACCATTAATAGTCCAAACAAAATATTTTTTGAAAAGTTCAGTACGCAAGAGAGTTATCCCCCTTTTTCTTAGCCATGTATGTTTGGTAAGAACACATTACCTCAATTTGTCCAAAACAATATTCTGTATACGTATGCTTTCGAAAAAAGATCACAGAAAAACACAACACCGATTATGTAGGTTACAGCTTTTGATTATCAACAATCATCAAATTACCTCCCTTTAAGGTTTCCATAGCATCCATAAAAAGAGTATTGCTTGGCAAAATTTGGCAAAATTTGAAACTTAAAGGAATATTAAGTACTCCCTGAAGTGCGCTTAAAAACACCAAGCATTGTCTAATTAAAGAACTGTTTAAGTTGTCTTATGCCCCAAACATCTGGCCTATGGGAATATATGTACCAGCAAAAAAAGGGGTTCCTTTTTTTTTTGTGAGTTTTGTTTAACTCACAGGCTATAAGCACTGGTGTCTTCTTTTCATCGGCTCAATCTGATGTCACAGTTTGTCTAATAAATAGTATTTCCTCCATTTTTCATTATGCTGTGTCGTGTCGTTGCCTAAGGGGAGTTTAAACATAATTTTTTTCTCCATGTTACCTTACGTTTGCGTTTTTCTCTGCAGACAATGTTTCGTTTTGGACTGCAATGACGACAGATTGGTTGGAGAATACAGTGTATTGTAGTCGTGGTACTGATGTTTTTCCAGTTGTTGTAGACGATTGGGCCCCATCGGAACCCAACAAAAGCTACTCATTTGTTGAACTGAAAAGAGAACTGCAGTATCAGTGGGGTACTCACTCGCGAGACGATAATCTTACTGCTTTGTGTAAAATGGATTAGCATTGTCTTGTCTAAGTACTGCATTGAAGATGTATACAGCTTTTATACAGAGCTCCAGATAAGCAATTGTTGGGGGATGGGTGAAGCGCGTGTGGGGTGGGCGGGGCGAGGGGCGAGGGACGTGTCAGATTAAATTAAAAAACATAGTAGTTACATCAGAATTGACAATTTACAATTAGTTGACACTTTTTACATTTCTTGTATAAACATGGCCTTCTTGTGAGTAAAAAGCAACGCATCTATAACATTTCCTCTTAAAAAAAGTCAGATTCAGCATTGAAGATGTATTTAGGGCATAACATACCCTTTGGCAGTGAAGCTTATCCGGAGCTCTGATTTATATAGTTGGTATTTACTTTTTAAAGGGACACACGGCAATGTTGACGTATTTATCAGTCTAAGATAAGCACAAAGGTTTACTTTCCAGTATCATTCTGGCTTATAAACTTGTTGACATGGAATTAAATAAAACGTAATAAAACATTTAGTTTTCATTTTTTTCCATGGTTATTTTGTTATTGGTGTAATTCAATCATCAGTTAGTAAATTTAACATGCTAATTTAAAAACAATTTGCTTCGAACTACTAAAATAATTATTAAATTATTATTAATGATGATAACTTTATACAAATTAATATACATGTTATGTTGAAAATCTAAGGGACGCCGCGAGTTTCAAAACATTGCCGCGTGTCCCTTTAAACCAAATGGAGAGCAAGAGTGAGTATGAGAATATTGAAACCGAATCAAGTATGCATGTTTTACTCCATGCAAGGCATGTTTTTGTATTTTTTTCACTGCTTTTCTCAAAAGTTGAGCAAAACTTTTGAACTTAAATTACTTTATATTGCCTATTAATGCTGGCTATTGTTATTAGAGGATATAGTATGGTGGGTATTTCCTTATTTACACTTATTTAAGAATGCAGTTTGGAGCACCCTAAAACCCGGTTTGACCCGCCCTTTTCTTCTCTGACTGTTCGATTTTATGGTTGTGTTGTTGCATACTTTGCTTCTATGTAATAGAGAGAGTATGGTTTCACTGAGCTGGTTAATTTTAACATCGAGATGGGCGTAATTTAACCAACGAGATGAAACCTTACTCTATTTGTTTTGTAGCATGTCCATTTCATCTCCCTGCCATGCTCTAACTTGTTATTCTGACAGGACTTATTTCAATTAAAAGAGTTACACCTGTGCTATTACAAAGAGAATTTTCAGTGAACATGCTACAATTATCCTTGTAATTGTTATTTGTTTCGAATGCAAGTTTTATGGGGCGCCGTATTGCTTTTTAATATAATTCAGAGATATCTTCTATTGAAATGACCGATATCAGCAATTTAAATGAGTGATATCACTAACTCAATAACGTGATATCACGCGTTCATTTTGAATAGGTGATATCACCTATTCGAATTTTCGAATCAGTATATATGCTAGATGTCACATGAAGCACTATCATACGTGATAGATGTCACATGTAACAATATTATATATGGTAGATGTCACAAGTAACAATGTCATACATGCTAGATGTCACAATTAATAATATCATACATGCCAGATGTCACATGTAAGAATATCATACATGCCATATATCACATGTAACAATATCATATACATGCCAGATGCCACATGTAACAATGTCATACATGCCAGATGTCACATGTAACAATATCATACATTTTAGATGTCACAATTAATAATATTATACATGCCATATGTCACAGGTAACAATAGCATACATGCCAGATGTTATATGTAACAATATCATAAATGCTAGATGTCACATGTAACAATACCATACATGCCAGATGTCACAACTTACACCAACATACATACCAGATGTCACATGCAGCAATATCATATATGCCAGATGTCACATGTAACAATATCATACATGCCAGATGTCACATGCAGAAATATGATACATGCAATATGTTACATCTAGCAATATCATGCATGCCATATTTTACATGTAACAATAACTTACATGCCAGATGTCACATGTACCAATGTCATATATGCTACATGCCACAAGTAAAATATCTTACATGCCAGATGCCACTTGTAACAATATCAAATATGCTTGATATCACATGTAACAATATCAGATATGCCAGATGTCAGATGTAGCAAATATCATGCAAGCTAGATGTCACATGTAACATTATCATACATGCCATCTGACGCATGTAAGTATATCGTAAATGCCAGATGTCACATGCAGCAATATCATACATACCAGATGTCACATGTGACAATATCATGCTTGCCAGATGTCACATGTAACAATATCATATATGCCAAATGTCACATCTAACACTATCATATATACCAGATGTCAGTTAGGATATAGACAATATGGCGACTCTATTGTCAAATTATCATACAAGGCATATGTCATATCTAACACTATCATACATGCCAGATGTCACATGTTGCAATATCATATATGCCATGTCACATACAACAATATCATACATGCCAGTTGTCACATGTAAAAATATCATACAAGGCAGATGTCACAACTAACACTAACATACATACCAGATGCCACATGCAGCAATATCATATATGCCAGATGTCAGATGTAGCAATATCATGCAAGCTAGATGTCACATATAACAATATCATACATGCTAGATGTCCCATGTAACACTATCATACATGCCAGATGTCACATGCAGAAATATCATACATGCAAGATGTTACATGTCTCAATATCATGCATGCCATATCATGTAACAATATATTACGTGTCAGATGTCACATGTAACAATAGCATACATGCCATATGTCACATGTAACTTTATCATAAATGCTAGGCGTGACATGAAACAATATCTTACATGCCATATGTCACATGTAACAATATCATACAAGCCACATGTCACATTTAACCATATTGTATATATGCCAGATGCCACATGCAGCAATATCATACATGTAGGATGTCACAAGTAACAATATCATACATGCCCGATGTCACATGTAACAATATCACACATGCCAGATGTCACATGTAACAATATCGTATATTATAGATATCACATGTAGCAATAGGATGCACGCTGGAAATCTCATGTAACAATATCATACATGCCAGATGTCACATGTACCAAAGTCATATATAGATTGCCAATTAGGATATAGACAATATGGCGACTCTATTGTCAAATAGGATATAGGCAATATGGCGACTCCATTTTCAATTAGGATATAGACAATGGCGACTCCACTGTCATTTAGGATATAGACAATATGGCGACTCCATTGTCAATAACATATATACAATATGGTGACTCCACTGCCATTTAGGACATAGACAATATTGCGACTCCGTTGTCAGTTAGTATATCGACAATATGACGACTCCAGTTGCAATTATGGTATATACAATAAGACGACTCCATTGTCAATAACATATAGACAATATTGCGACTCCACTGCCAATTAGGATATAGACAATATGGCGACTCCATTTTCAATTAGTATATATATAATATGGCGACTCAGTTGTCAGTTAGGATATAGACAATATGTTGACTCCATTGTCAGTTAAGATAGAGGAAATATGGCAAATCTACTGTCACTTTGGATATAGACAATATGGTGACTCCATTGTCAATAAGGATATAGACAATGGCGACTCCATTGTTAAACAGATTATAGGCAATATGACGACTCCATTGTCAGTTAGGATATAGACAATATGGCGACTCCACTGGCAATTAGGATAGAAACAATATGGCTACTCCATAGTCAATTACAATATAGACAATATGGCGACTCCATTGTCACTTAGTATATAGACAATATGGCGACTTCATTGTCAGTTTGGATATAGACAATATTGCGACTCCGTTGTCATTAAGGATAGAGACGTTATGGCGACTCTACTGTCAGTTTGGATAGAGAAAATATGTTGACTCCATTGTCAATTAGGATATAGACAATGGCGACTCCACAGTCAAATAGGATATAGACAATATGGCGACTCCATTTTCAATAACATATAGACAATATGGTGACTACACAGCCAATTAGGATATAGACAATATGGCGACTTCATTGTCAATTAGGATATAGACAATATGACGACTCTATTGTCAGTTAGAATATAGACAATATGGCGACTCCATTGTCAATTAGTATATAGACAATATGGCGACACCATTGTAATTTATGACATAGACAATATGGCGACTCCGTTGTCAGTTAATATATCGACAATATGACGACTTCTTTTTTAATTAGTATATATACAACATGGCGACTCCATTGTCAATTAGGATATAGACAATATGTTGACTCCATTGTCAATTCGGATATAGACAATATGGTGACTCCACTGTATTTTAAGATACAGGCAATATGGCGACTCCATTATCAATTTGGATATTGACAATATGACGACTCCATTGTCAATTAGGATATAGACAATATGGCGACTCCATTGTCAATTAGGATATAAACAATATGGCGACTCCATTGTCAGTTAGGATATAGACAATATGACGACTCCATTGTCAATTAGTACATAGACAATATGGCGACACCATTGTCATTTAGGACATAGACAATATGGCGATTCCGTTGTCAGTTAGTATATCGACAATATGACGACTCCATGTTCTATTAGTATATATACAATATGGCGACTACATTGTCACTGAGGATATAGAAATATGTGGACTCCATTGTCAATTAGTATATAGACAATATGGCGACGCCATTGTCAATTAGGATATAGACAAATTGGCGACTCCTTTGTCAGTTAGGATATAGACAATATGGCGTCTCCATTGGCAATTAGGGTATAGACAATATGGCGACTCCAGTGTCAGTTAGGATATAGACAATATGGCGACTCCATTGGCAATTAGGCTTTAGGCAATATGGCGACTCCACTGTCAGTTAGGATATAGAAAATATGGTGACTCCATTGTCAAGTAGGATATAGACAATATGTCGCTCCATTGTCAATTAGTATATTGACAATATGGCGACTCCATTGTAAATTATGATATAGAAATTATGGCGAGTCCACTGTCAATTATGATATAGACAATATGGTGACTCCAATGAAATAGAGGGGAACACTGTTAATAATCATTTTGCTGATGGATTTTAATTTACATTCTTCCTTTCAACGAGTTAAAATAAGATTATAACATCATTGAAACAAACTTAAAGAAAGGCAACCTGTTCTGAGGTACTTGCTATATAAGGTTCGTACAATATATATCTAACAATGCTTCAACTTTCATCATATTTTGTCAAATCTATCAATTCTTCATCTTGTATCATTCTTTTGTCAAATCTAACAATTCTTCAATTCGCATCATATTTTTGTCAAATCTAACAATCAAATCCAAACTGGACTACGGCTCAATAGTATATGGATCGACTTGCAGATGCTCGATCCTATACATAATCAAGGATTACGACTCGCCTTAGGTGCCTTTCGTACATCACCATCCGAAAGTCTATATGCTGAAGCTAATGAACCATCACTGTTTCATAGGCGGGACAATATAGCCCTTCAGTATACCATTAAATTACAATCTAACCCTTCAAAACCAATTTTTGATAATGTTTTTAATCCTAGTTATGAACCTCTTTTTGATCAAAAACCGAAGGCCATTCAACCATTTGGTCTTTGTATTAAACCAAAATTAAGAGACACTGAAATCGACTTAAATTTGATTGCCAAGTACAAAGAACCACAAATTCCACCGTGGACTTTGGAAACATCAACAATTATTTTTGATATTTGTTATAGTAACAACTTCAATACAGATCCTACTATCTTTCAAAGCAAATTTAATGAAATTAAATTGAAATACAGTAACTTTCAACATATATACACAGATGGTTCTAAAGATGGCGATAAGGTAGCTGCAGCAGCTGTTGTTAAAAAACACAGCATAAAGAGCCGCCTGCCTGACAAGGCCTCTATCTTTTTAGCTGAACTTAAGGCAATTGCCTTAAACTATATTCAGGAATCTGCCGATGACCATTTTGTTATCGTTTTCTGATTCCCTTTCATCTCTTCAAGACCTGGGTAATATGAAACATGATAATCCAATTGTGCTTCAACTTTTAGAAAAATACAATTCTGTTATAGTTGATAATGTTATCATTTTCTGCTGGCTTCCACGCCATGTAGGAATACGTGGTTATTCTAGAGCTGATAGTGCTGCTAAGGCAGCATTATATTTACATATATCTAATGCCCAATTACCTTATACTGATTTTAAAAGTAGTATTAACACATATATTTGTAACTCAAGCCGCTTGGGATTTGTCAGTGAAAAATAAATTATAATAAACCGTTACTCGGAGAATGGCGTCCTTCTAGCAGACCCATTCGTCGAAAAGAAGTTGTCCTAGCCCAGTGCATGATAGGGCATACACGTTATACTCATTCATATTTATTACAAGGTGGGCAATTACCAGAATGTATACCCTGTTTTGCACCGTTAACGGTCAAGCATATCTTGTTGGAATGTGTAGACTTTGATCGGGAAAGGTACTACCCAGTTTATATGAACGAGTTATTTGATACTATGTAATTTAGTCTTGTTTTAGATTTTCTGAAAGAAATTAGACTTTATAAATCATTATAATATGTTCTTATATATATTTACTTGTTTACACACCCGTTGAGGGCATTTGTTGATTTACATATATACATAGTTCATATTACTACCATATCATCCCTTATTTGTAAATAGTTTTATCGTTATACATTTACATTAATTTTCAATTATTACTTCATTTCTTCATCTTTCATCAGTTTGTGCGCACAGTATGACCTATTTGTGTGTCGACGAGCCGTAAAACACCATTCATTCATGCTTCAACTTGTACGAGTATCATATTTTTGTCAAATATAACAATTCTTCAACTTGTATCATACTTTTGTAATAATCTAACAATGCCTCTTTTTGTTAACATCGAAAAAGGCTTCATCGTCTATCATATTTGTGTATAAATCTAAGAATTATTAAATGAGTATCATATGTTTGTATTAATCTAACAATGCTTCAACTTGTTTTATATGTGTGCATTAATCTATTAATGTATGTGTATGCTTTTGTGTATCACGAAAAACTGTAAAGTTTAAGTGAATAAAGAATATGTTCTGTTCTGTTCATTAATCTAACAATGCTTCAACTTGTATCATATTCGTGTATTAAACTAACAATGATTCAACTTGTTTCATATGTGTGCATTAAACTAACAATGCTTCAACGTATATCATATTTTTGCATTAATATAACAATGCTTCAACTTTTATCATATTTCAGTTTGATACGCATCTAATTTATGATGTTTTTGGCCAATTATAAGGTGAAATATTGAAATATTCGTTTAAATTCATTTAACCTTTCGTCCAGGGTTGGATTGCTTGGGGAAAATGCCAAATGCACTACAAATTTAATTACAGGGTAATAGTTTTGCACATAAATGTACACATATACTCATCTATGAAAGATAAACAATAAGACAAACGATTTTATTATTTCACTGAAACGTCTGCCCAGGGATTGATTTGTGGGTAGGAGCGGTGGGGGTAGTGGCCGGATGAGTGGTGTGTGGTGTGTGAGGGTATACTTTGGGCCATTTTTTAAAATAAAGCTCCAATAAAACGCTATGATGATGGGAATACACTTCAAAATGTTTCCAACTATGTCACATCAAAAGACCAAACATACAAAAACTCAAGTGCATTGTTTTTTTTCCCTCGGCATATATACTCGTCTTTAAGGAATACCAACCATATAGGGTTCATGTTGGTCTATTGGGTTATTCGTGATTCAAAATAAATGTTATGATGATAGAATGTTCACATATTCATTGTTTTTATATACATGTATTTTATTTCACGTATTTCGTCATGCGGATTATAAACATCTTATTGAGAACACGTGACCACTGTTTGCTTATTTTGAATTAAAGTATTATATTCGTCTTATTAATAGTTCAATGTTTCTGTTGCCATGACAACTGTTTGTTTGTTGTGTGAGTGCGTGCGCGCGTTCATGCGCGTAAGTGTGGGTCTCTCATTTTGGCGCGTGGGTTTATCTCTCATAATACATGTTTGCCTTAAAATATAATTTGTTATTGTCACGTTATGTTGCTTTCATAGATATACAATTTAATTTGTCTGAAGTATTCGCTTTACGTATGATTTAAGTATGTAAAGTAACCTTTGGCGCGTGGGTTTATCTCTCATAATACATTTTAATCTTAAAATCTAGTTTGTTGTTGCCACGTTGTTTTGCTTATATTGAACAGTATTTAAGTACAATTATTACTCATAAATTCCGAATTGCTTTAACGAAATTAAGAATATCTGCACATGCACTTGCTATCGAAACAGGTAGACATAATAATATGGAACGCAATGAAAGGGTTTGTTTTTTTTGCAATATGCGAGTTATTGAGAATGCGTACCATTTTCTGCTTGTGTGCCCGTTTTACTCTGAACTAAGAGCAAGATTTCTGCCTAGATATTTCTGCAGATGGCCAACACTTAATAAATTAGACTCTCTTATGTCAAAGCAATCTAAAAATAATTTCGAACAATTAAGTAAATATTTATATTATGCCTTTAAAAAACGCATTCAAAATAATTAATGTACATATGCATGTTTCACGAAAGTGGGTGAACTTGATATATTTGAGTGTGACTGATACACATCTATGGCTAATGTTATTTAATGAACTTGAATTTATGGCGATATATTGCAATTGTCAATATATAAAAAGAAGTGTTGTTAATATAAAACATACATATTTGCTTTCCTCTAAGTAAAACGAATTATATATTGATGACGGATATGTCGCCATGAAAGGGAGAGACAGACTTTTGTATTTTCACATTTATATGTAGGCTATAAACTATTGTATTGTGGTTTAATGCTGAATAAAATTATGTTATGTTATGTTATGTTATCATATTGCTATACAATTAAATTGAAAGTGTTCGTGATTTTTTTCTAATCTAGAGTGTGGCGAATGGGTGTATTTTTAAAATAAATAAAAAATCTCTTATAATACATTTTAATATTAAAATATAGTGCGTTGTTGTCACGTTGTTTTTCTTTTATAGTTATACCATCACATTGTTGAACGTGTTCGTTATGTGATCTAAAGTATGTAATGTGACGTGTGAGTGTGTCTCTTATAATACATTGTAATCTTTAAATATAGTGTGTTGTTGTGAAGTTGTTTTGCTTTTATACTTATACAATTCAATTGTCTGAAAGTGTCCGTTTTTTCTAATCTAGAGTATGTAAAGTAATGTGTGGTGAATGGGTATATCTTTTTAGAATAATATTATATCTCTCCTAATACATTTTAATCTTTAAAATATATTTTTTGTCATGCGCGCTTTCGTAAATATACACACGTGTGTCCTTTTAAAAAACGATTTTAGGTATGTAAAGTGTTTTTTTTATATATGCTGTTTTTTATTTTAAATATTGCTTACGTGTATGTATGATTGAAAATAACGTTAAGTTATAATCGGGAGAATTTGTTATACTATGAATGTCAGTGTGTAATGTTTGTAATGGTGATTATGTTAAAGGGATAAACGGCAATCTTCTATGTTTTTAAAACTCATGGCGTTTTATTGTAATACAAAAATGCTATAATGAAATAACAGAGACAAACTGAACTCTAAAGTTTATTTAATTATACGCAAGAATGATTAAAGTCAAACGTATACTGGATATATACATCGAGGTGCCAATTTTGATAATTGATAAATACTGCAAGCTTGTCGTTTGTCCCGTCAATGCCATGAACACGTGTATGAGTTTCAATATGTGATTATATTAACCCTTGCACGCGTGTACTGTTTATTATCTTTGCACTCTGCTGTGTGCTGGTGTGTCATAAAAAATAGTTTGAGACTTAAATTTGTGAAGCTATCGGTATTTATTATACCATTATCGAGGTTTGTTGTGTGAGTTTTGCAAGGCTGTAAACAATTCAATATGTAGTTTGAATTCTAACTTAAGCATGAAAAACTTACGTGTGTATGCTATGCATGATTATTGACTATTTAACCCAAGCATAAATCTAGACCATAGCATACAGAATTACATTTTCGGTTTCAATTGTATTTATGATTTTGTGCTGACGACGTGTATTGCATCAGTTTCAAAGAGAGCTCTTGGACTATACGCATAGAGTATGTAGCCTTAAAAGTTTGTACTGTATTAGTTCCACAGAGAGCTCATGGACAATAAGTGTAGGGAATGTAGCTTAAAGAGTGTGTGCTATCGAAGTTTAATATAGCATTTTTCTAGAGCGCTCTTAAACTTTAAGTATAGCGTATGCAGCTTTAAGAGATTGTACTGTCGAAGCTAACTGCGGTAGTTCCATCGAAAACCTTTAAACTATAGGTATAGGGTACAGATTTAAAACCTTGTACTGTCGAAGTGTAATGCAACAATTCCACGGAGAGCGTTTGGACTATAAGCATAGGGTATGTAGCATTAAGAGTTTGTGGTGCCAAAGTTTACTGCAGCAGTTCTCCCATAGCGTTATTGGACTATACGTATACAGTATGTAGCTTTAAGAGTTTGTGTTGTTGAAAATTACTACAGCAGTTCCCAGAGATCTTTCGGACTATAAACATAGAGTCTGTAGTTTTAAGAGTTTGTGTTGTCGAAGGGTACTGCACACAACGCTCTTAGACAATAGGTAATGAGTATGTAGCTTGAGGAAGTTGTGATGAGTTTACTGAAATTGTTTCCCAGAAAGCTCTTGGACAATAAGTGTAGAGTAAGTAGCTTAAAAGTTTTTGCTGTCGAAGAAAGCATTTATGTTGCCGGAGAGCTCTTGGACGTTAAGTATAGAGTATGCAGCGTTACGAGTTTGTGGTGCTGAAGTTTACTGCAGCAGTTCCACAGAGTGCTCTTGGGCTACACGTACAGGGCTGTAGATGTTTTAATCACAGTACTCATTGTAACAATAAATTTATAAATGTTCATAAATATTGAATATTCTCTTTGAAAAATTGAGCCATTTCTGTACTGTATTTACAAGCACGAATGTGAGATTCTATTTATCACATTACTTCAAAAAAGACTGATAAGCAACATATATTAGTGTAGCTGCCTATATAAAACGTTGTCATATTATGACGTCGTATATCAGTCTTCTCCGAACGAAACCAAACAAAGGAACTACCTCTTCGATTTCCGTAATCCGGTATTTTTAACTGTTACGGAAATCAAGGCGGCAATTCCTAGTTGAACAGAAAGGACTGAATGATGATTCGGCCTTCATTTAATAGTTATTTCACTAGTGTAATACGATTAACATATCATGACTTTATTACACTCCCACACCGCATGTTATATATTAAATTAAAATCTCAGAATAATTTATTCAAATACGGTAGCAGTGATAAGCTCGTGCTTGTAGAGGGTGAGGTACGCTGTTTCAAAAATATTAACGCCCGTTGTCAATCATTTATCCAGTTCAACCAGCTACACCAATACCATACCTCCGACAAACAATACCACGTGCAACTGTATCACTGGAAATATGTAATTTTCGGCGGTTGATTGGTAAAGAATTAGACGAAAATTAATTCCCCTAACTTAACCAGACCTCAAACAATACAAACACTAGTTTCCAATATATAATTTATTATAAATTGTACTTGAGCGATTGGGCATAATTTGACATACAGACATGTTGCTCATAATTTATGTTAATACAATTTTAACAATTATACACATCATGAATATGCTAATTTCTTTAATAATTTCACTATTTTGATAAACTATCAATCGCATATAAATAATATGTAATACACTAGAAACCGTTGTTCCGCTAAAATTTAAATTTCAATAACCACGCCTGTAGTCGTTCGCTTCCCAACGTTGATTGATAGTTAGCCTGACGGGACTGGTCAGTATCACGTGACCATCATAACAACTTTGAGATCTTAACCAATCAGGGAAAGTATTTTCCGTCTAATGCATTACATTTAACCAACGTAACATTCATTTCCCCTAACTTAACCAGACCTCAAACAATACAAACACTAGTTTCCAATATATAATTTATTATAAATTGTACTTGAGCGATTGGGTATAATTGAACTAAAAGAACGGGAACAACAGTTTCTCATACAAATTTTAAAGTAAAATCTGTTTACTTATGATATGTATCCTCTTTAAATAGTTAATGAAACTGTCTCTACATCTATGATAGTACATATATATATTTATATAAGCCTATATGGATACATATATAGACCTAATGCTTGAGATACGCTTAATCTCTCTTGTAAACAGTCTTTAATATAACCATCCTTGGCTTTATCGCTTAACCATCTTTCATGTCCTTATGTCCATTGTTTGCTGCTGTGGTGGCACCACCACCACGTAACACGTAAAGAGTGCAGACTGTATTTGGTAATATCATTCACATGAGGTTTAAATGCATCTATAAATAATTCTCTCAAAGAGGTATATGAAATAGGATTATTCAAATTTCTTAACTTGAAACCTTTCTTACAAGCACTAACGAAATATAAAAAGATCGGACAGGGAAAGCAGCATTCAATGAGGACAGTCAACCACAAAACACAGAAACAAACATGCAAACAGACAAACAAGAAGGCAAAAGCAACAATAAAAGCAAACGACATCACAAACACAAAAGGGTTGGCAATAGGGCTACCGCCATGGAACGGTCAGTGGCAAAGTAGGCCACTGGGGGTATAAACCGGTTCTAGGGTGCACCAAACCTCACACTTACCCTACTGTCATCCCATTAAAACAGGACATTGTAAATAAAGAAATCGCCGCCATGATCTAATCTCTAACCAACAAGGCAGCATCAATAGGCAATATAAGTAAAACACAAATATGCTCGTGTAAATATAATACAAAAAAACAATAGCCTAGAAAGCCACAATGAAGATACTCAGTGACTTGGCAGGACCCAGAGCAACAATAGAATAAACCAGTAAGGGCACGACAAGAAAGATCATAGACAAACATCAAACGCCACTGTCCTGATGGGCTTTAGGTAGGCTTCATCAGAGGGTTCACAGCCTGTCCGGTCATCGTACAACTAAAGAGGAAAGCATAGTTGCGAACTGTAAAAGGGTCCAACACCAAGCATGCAGTACGTTGCAAAATGATAGGGTCATAACCTCTTTTGATAAACTTTTTAACAAGTTTAACAAAGATAGTATGAAAGTGATCATGACCAAGAATCTTACAAAGTTTATAAATCACATCACCATAGAAGTCAGGTTGTGATAGTCCTTGTCGCAGAAGAGTCCTTAAATTACTTTCATATTTGGAAAGAAGATCAGGGTTACGATAATAAAATTTTGCAAAGGTTTTACGAAGTTTATGGTAACGGTAACCCTGATTGAGTAGCTTTTTAGTTATACAAAGATTACGAATATTAAAGTCCTCAACTCGAGTACAAACTATAAAATATGAAAGAATCTGAATCTTCTTTGTTATTTGTTCATAACAAATATTGTTCTAAATTTGCAACAGGACACAACATTGTACCTGTTCTGGCTATTAATACCCACGCACCATCTCGATATTGATCAGTTTTACTGCTTTCAATAAAAATGCTAAGATGTGTAGTATCAAAAACAATATCTGATCGTTTAATATTCAATAATTCATTACTTCTTAAGAAACCTCCATATGCTAGCAAACATGCACATATCATTCTTCGGTTTTTTACATTACCCACAATGAACAATCTATTGAACATATCATTTAACATTTTAATTGTTACAGGTTCTTTCTTAGACACGTGTTTGCAAATTTTCCTTTTTGCAGCCTCTAGAACATTTTTAATTACTAGTGACTCTGTAGGTGATTTTAAATCGTATAGATCATGAACCCATTTAACACTATAAAATGAAGCTATCACAGTTCTGGGTTAATTTGCACTTTGCACTATAGAACACAAATATAAAGCAAAATGAAATGCCTTAGCTGGACAGATGTCCTCTTCTCCCAAAGAAGTACTCAAAGCCCACTTCCTCCACCGCTCAAAACCTCTGTAATATGATTTGGTGGTAATTTTCGCGCGAGCATCTTTCAGTAGTTTCGGGATCAAGGTCACCTTGTCAGCCAATACATCTGGTAAGTCCTCTATTTCTTCTTCATAAAGCTGAAAAAATAAACGTATAATGCAACCTATATACATCATAATCAGTAAAGCATTTTAAATTATTTTCTATTGATATGCTAAACTTATTTTAATTGAACATGCAATCATAATCCAATACATCTTGTCATGACTGAACAGCCATGACATTCACCTTATACCATATGTAAATCTATAATAAAACAAATATGACTATATCGTGTACATTTCAAATAATATCTGATAAAAACCGTGCCTTCCATACATAACTCAAGGGAGACAACTACTATATTTTTTCTAGAGTAGGTATTGCTCTAATTATTTCCCTTATTCCACAGGTAATGATCACGTTCGTGTAACGGTGTATTTTAAGAAATCAATTATCATATAAGACATCTTATCTATACACCCTATAGTATCATGGAATGTCTGCCGATACAGTCAATATTGCATTTACCTAGCCAGTTATTAAGGTTGCCATCCTATGATGTTTCAAGCATTTCTGTTTATGCCTAATTTTAATCAGAATTATATATATACACCACATATTAGCATGGCTTGTCAGCCAAGACAGTCAACATTTCATCTGTCTAACCAGTTAAAAAGGCTGTCACACCTATGATAGTAATAATAATTAAATCAATAATTTCTATATCTTAATTTCAGTGCAATTCCTCTGTATGCCACATATTTGCATTGCTTGTCTGCAAGATAATCATTTTTATATCATTTCCTATATATAACCGTGACTTTAATATATAGCTCAAGGGAGGCTACTAGTATATTTTTCAATGATCTAATGAGCTAATGCTCTAATTATTTCCCTTATTTCACAAATCCAAATAACTGATTATGGTCACTGTACTTGAACGGTGTATTTTAAGCTGATAGCTTCAAATAGAAAACTTTCTTACTATGCACCCCACATTATCATGAAATGTCAGCCAAACGAGTCAGTATTTCATCTTTCTAGCATGTTATAAAGGCTGCCTAACCTATACTATTTCAAATCCTTTCTGTATATGCATACTTTTAATCGAAATTCTGCATAATTTCAATCGAAATTCTATCTATACTCCACATATTATCATGGCTTGTCAGCCAAGACAGTCAACATTTCATCTGTCTAGCCAGTTATATAGGCTGCCACACCTATATCCTGTAATCTATTTTATCACTTTAATAACATTCTAAAATGCAAGTTTTCGTTACCTAACATTCCGACACCATCTTTACATGCAACAAAACACTCTTTCTCGGTTGGTAAGTCAAACCAATCTATGACGTTTTCAATAAATGTATCGCCTAACCATAACAATGGCCAAAATTTACCAGATTCCTATAAAGGTATAATCAATACACACTTAGCTTGATCCGCTTTCATTTTCCTTAATACTCTTGAAATAAGTACAATTGGTGGTACAAATGAATCATAATAATTTATCACCCCAATTCTCTGCAAATGCATCAACCTCTGTACATCTTTCATTCCAGTACCTGGAATAAAATACGGGCAATTTTGCATTATGACTAGACGCAAACCAATCTACTTCTAGCAGTCCCCACTTACATTTGATGCTTTCTAAAATGTCAAAAGAAATTCCCCAATCATCTTTGTCAATAATCTTAGACAAATAATCAGCCTTTTCATTCAACTCCCCTGGAATCCATTACACATCTAGATCAATCGACTTCTCAACACAAAATGAGAAGATTTTCAGGGCAATATCTTGTAAATCACCTTTCATTTTTTTGAACTATTATACTAGTGGCCTGACTATCAGTAAACCATTTCACTTTGTTACCACTGAGCATATGAACTAAAGACATCGGCATTTTATAAACAGCTCCATTCCCTCCATGTAGACGATTATTTACATTCTTCACTGTTCCACATACCATGGGCAACCCCGTTAATAGTTTTCACTTCAAACCCCGAATAGCCTGAACAACTGGCATCGCTTTACACAATTTTAGAGAATGATTCTATTACATTGACTTTTTTAACATTCATGTTGTCTAAATTGTTTCCCCAAAAAGCCAACTGATCAATGCTCTCGTCACTTAACTTCAAATAAGATGCCCATGAAAAAGCTAAACTTATGTCCATACTAATCTATCTTGTCAAAATCTGACATATATTTCCAAGCACAATTGACATAGAAATAATCTGCCCAACAAAACTAGCTGCTGTCTTTACATGAACCCGTCGTATTTTTTAACACATTTTTTAATAGTACACAGCGTATTGTAAACTTTATGTATACAACTTTCAGGAATATGTAAACAATATGTCTCCGCATCAAGAATTGCTCCCAAAAATTATAATCTTTGCACTGGTAACCAGAAAGACTTTTCTACTTTTGGTACAAAACCAGAACAGATCAAATCTGTCTAGATAGACATAGCCACATAATAACAACTTTCAAAAGTGTTATTACAACCGAACCCATCATCTAAAAACGTCACTACCTTTTTTCCTTCACCCCTCCACTTAGCAATTAAGGGACGTGTTACTTTACTGAATATGTAAGGCGCAGACCTAAGACCAAAAGAGAGCGCTAAAAACTTATAAAACGTCTTTTATCCCATGCGCATCTACCCATGAACAACCAAGAAATTCTGTATGAAGTGGAAATATAGATATAAAATGCAGCCCATCTTCACAATGATAGACTTTTGACCTTGCTCGTATTAGTAGTAATCGTGTGTAAAATCACAAGGTCAACAATTGTCATTAAATCTATAAATAGCATACTCATCTTTCAATGGGTCGAACTCATTTTCGACTGTAAGGGATCTCGGGTTGTTCTGACTTCGTGCAGGGCCTGACTTCATAGGGGCAGTCTCTCCTAAAGTGGGGAAATTCTCCGCAATCGAAGCAACTTCCTGTTGGTCGTCTAATGGCATTGTTGAAGGAACGAAAAGTAGTGGTCATCTCGGGTCCAGTATAACGTTGTCCCCCATAAGCTGGTGCTCCCCACTGTAATGCACTGCTCCCACTAGTACCCGGCAAAGAACGAGGAACTGAAACACGACTGTGTTTCGACACCTTGCTCGCATTATTCTGTTTTCGCTTACGCAACGCCCGATGTTTTGCTTTATTAATTTTCGTTTCATCGTCGCTATCGCTCGCCACTGGATTGATCTCGTATTGCCGGACGGTGTCCCAACCACCTTTTGAGGTGTCCGCAATCCTAATCAATTTATTTTTCTTTTTAGTCTGTCACTGAGGTCCCGTACTATCTCCTGCCCGTACACCAATTTATTGTTCTCTACAGGAAAGCTGTTTCGATGATCGCCAATATCAGAATTTAAAATTGCTCCGTTTTTAGCTCTACACGTCCGTCGTCCGTCTTCTTCTCAGAAACTACAACAGCAAGAGGTTTGATAGTTTGCATTTACTATAAGCTTATGGTCCTTTACCAAGTTTGTTCAAATGGTGACCGTCGGGTCACATTTGGCCCCGCCCCAAGCGTCACATGTTTTACATAGACATGTATAGGGGAAAAACTTAAAAAATCTTCTTTTCTGAAACTGCAAGAGCCAGAGGTTTAATATTTTGCATTTGCTATAAGCTTATAGTCTTCTACCAAGTTTGTTCAAATGGTGACCCAGGGGTCACACCTGGCCCCGCCCCGGTGTCACAGTTTTACATAAATGCTTGTAAAGGCAAAAACTGAAAAAATCTTCGTCTCTGGAACCACATGGCACAGAGCTCTCATGTATTACATGTAGCATCAGCTTATGGTCCTCTACTAAGTTTGTTCAAATGGTGACCCTGGGGTCAAATTTGTCCCCGCCCGAGGGTCACAGTTTTACATAGACTTATATAGGATTATTTTTTTTTAATTTTCTTCTCGGAAACTACAAGAGCCAGAGGTTTGATATTTTACATTTATTATAAGCTTATAGTCCTTTACCAAGTTTGTTCAAATGGTGACCGTCGGGTCACATTTGGCCCCGCCCCAAGCGTCACATGTTTTACATAGACATGTATAGGGGAAAAACTTAAAAAATCTTCTTCTCTGAAACTGCAAGAGCCAGAAGTTTAATATTTTGCATTTGCTATAAGCTTATGGTCTTCTACCAAGTTTGTTCAAATGGTGACCCATTGGCCCCACCCTGGGGGTCACAGTTTTACTTAGGCTTGTATAGGCAAAAACTGAAAAAAATCTTCTTCTCTGGAACCACATGGCACAGAGCTCTCATGTATTACATGTAGCATTAGGTTATGGTCCTCTACCAAGTTTGTTCAAATGGCGATCCTGGTGTCAAATTTGGACGTGCCCCGGGGTTAACAGTTTTTTAATTATTTTTTTTTAATTTGATTTTTTTTTTAATTTTTTTTTCAATTTCAATTTTTTTTTTTTTTTTTTTAATTTTTTTAATTTTTCCTTTTTTTGATTTGATTTTTTTTTTTTTGATTTGAATTTTCTTTTTTTCCTTTTTTTTTTTTCATTATCTTTTTAATTACTTGACACTTACTTTAAAATGTCTTGTCGGCGCTACTCATCCTAAATGCCTTGTTGAATTTCGACGAAATTTGGCAGGAAGCATCGGTAAGATGTCCAATTGTGCATATCACACTTTTGTTCCAGTTTGCTGATTTTTGACGGAGTTATGGCCCTTTGACATTTTTATTTTTATTTCTTGTCGGCGCTACTTCTCTTAAACGGCTTCTTGGATTTCTACGAAATTTGGCAGGAAGCCTCAGTATGATGTCTAGTTGTGCAAAACGCGGTATATCAATGAAATCTTTGATATTTCGAAAACCAGCTAGATCTTGTTAGTAATGACAGAGTTATGGCCCTTGATTTGTTGAAAAATGCTATATTGTATTTTCCTTTGTAGCTACATCTATCTAAACCTATAAGAGCTATTTTAGCCAGTAGAGCGTCCACAGGCCCTCTTGGGCCTCTTGTTATATCTTTTAATTGTGCCAAAACCAACTGTAATGTGCTGTTAATGGCATTTTTAGGAGACGTCGGCAAGTGTTCATTTTCCATTTTAAATTCCAATAACCACGCCTGTAGTCGTTCGCTTCCCAACGCTTAATGATAGCTAGCTGACTGGACTGGTCAGTATCACGTGACCATCATAACAACTTTGAGATCTTAACCAATCAGGGGAAAGTATTTTACAATTCAATTCAATTCTTTATTAGTGATAATGGCCACCGGCCCATACACATATAAACATATAATACATAATCAATATGACACATGATTTGGTTAACGGACATCAAAAACATGTTTTCTTTTCTCAAATGCATAATATATAAACATCGCTAAATTAATAATGATATTTCTTTTTGTTGAAGACATAAGTAAATAAAATTTGTGTATATTAGGTTGTTCATAATATTTCCTTTGCAAATACAATACTCTTAAGTCATTATACAATGAACATCGCAAAAGAAAATGGTATTCGGTTTCAATATCATCTTTACAATATACACAAATACGCTGCTCTCTAGGCAATTTCATATGCCTTCCTTTTTCAATAAATAAACAATGTGATGATGTACGTAAAGACACATACGCAGCTCTAAACTTAATGTATGTTAGAACATTTAGATAGTTTTCGAATTTAAAATCATTCTTAAAATGGTTATAATAAAACAGTTTTTTATTGCCTTGTACCATCTGAGACCACTTTTGTAAGTATTGATCTTTTAGTCTTGTTTCATATCGGCTTATAAACAACTGTTCATTTTCCACACTTTGCCTCTCCCAAATATATCCAAAACCATTTGAATATAGATTCATTTTCAGCTTTGTAACCCAATTGTTATACATGTAACCATAACTATCTAAGTTTCTAAGCATATTATAACATTGTTTTACATATCTATCATCTGGCATGTTTAATATTTTAATCCAATACTTGATGATCTTTTTGTGTGCTGTTATATACATAGGATACCTTTCACAATCACCTACAACTACAGCATTACATGCTTTTAGTGAAGCTGACATAAATCGTTTGCATGCATAGATATGGACGCGTTTAATTGATTCTATATAATCATGTCCCCATATCTCTGCACCATATAATAGTATTGGTCTTATTTTTGTTTCGAACAATTTAAAATACACATGCTGTGGCATTGGACATAAACTTCGTAACGAAGACAATAAAGAGATTAAAACTCGTTTTGCTTTTATCGCGAGATTTTCCGCCATTTGTAACATAGACAATCGGCACGAAAAATGTAATCCAACATAGCTAAATCCATTTACAGTGTCAATCTGTTTACCGTCATAATACCATTTTTCAGCTCTTGCCAGTTGCCCACCATTTTTAAAAACAACAATTTTAGTTTTCTTTACATTAACCTTCAACTTCCATGTCGAACAATAATCATATAGTACATCAAGTTGTTTTTGCAAACCACGTACTGTGTCAGAAATTAAAGCGATATCGTCGGCAAAAAGTAGTAGGAATATTTCTGTAGTGTCTGGAGACAACAGGATTCCATGGATGCCACAATTTAAAATTTCTGTACTTAATTCATTAATGAATAATGAGAAAAGTATTGGGCTAAGCACACATCCTTGACGAAGTCCTATTGGACAGTCAAACGAATTCGTAAGCTTATTATCACTTACTCGAACACTTGCTTTAACATGTTTGTATATACATTGTATAGACTTGTATAGACGCCCTTTAAGTCCTTGTCTTTGTAGCAACATAAACAATTTATTTCTCACAACGGAGTCAAAAGCTTTCATAAAATCTACAAAAGCTACATATATTGTTTTTCTTTTCTTACATAAATATTTACTAATGAGAGCATATAATATAAAGCCATTGTCAATAGTCGAATAACCGGAACGAAATCCACCCTGTGCCTCCTCTATTTTATCAAAAATCAATGCGTAAAATGTCACTCGTTTAGCTAGGATACTAATATAAACTTTGCTAAAAGAGTCTAACAAGGCTATACCCCGGTAGTTGTCCGGATCATTAATTGGCCCCTTCTTGTGCAAAGGTATCAGAATAGATTCTGCCCAACGGTTTGGGAATTCACCTGATACAAACAACCTGTTAAATAGCTTAAGCAGGTATGGCATTATAATATCTATACTGTATATAAAATGTTCAGAAATTAGAATACCAGCCGAAGCCTTATTCTTCTTCAAATGTTTTACTGCACTTAAAATCTCATCAGACGATATTTCAGAATTAAATATAATGTCTTCTATCTCTGTTATTGGTGTATCATCATTTAAAGCAAACTCGATGTCATTATCATTATTATCATCAATGTCAAACTGATTAAATAACTGACTGAAATGATTGAACCACTCAGATTCTGATATTCGAGGCTTTGAAGTTTTACTTGAAGCACATTGCTTAACTTTATTCCAGAACTTCCTCGGATTTTCTATTGATGCAACAATGTCATCTAAAGTTGATATGTTATGACATCTCTTTTTTGTTTGACACATGTTTCTAAAATCTCGCTTAGACGAAACATAAGTTTGTAAGTCTTCCTCTGTCCTAGATTTTCTAAACAGTCGTAGACACCGGTTTTTAATACGTTTAAGACATTGACACTCTTTGTCGAACCATGTATTGATATTATTCCTGCCACTGACTTGCTTTTTAAATCTCTTAAAATTGACACATGCTTCTTCGATGATCTTCACAAAATCAAAGATAATAGTATTTATGTTCACATTTTGGTCATCCATTAACAGAGCAAGAGTATCAAAATAACCATTTAATACATATTGTTCAAGTACCATTTTATAATCACTCTCATTTTCTTCATTCAAAATATACTTGTAAGCACCACTTTCTTGTTCATCATTGTCAATGCTTTGTAAATTAATATTACACGAGAGCAAACATTTCAATGGTAGATGTTTACATTCCGTTCTTTCTTCTACATTAAAGTCCGCAATTTGTTCAGCCAAATTCGTAGATATCAAGAAATAGTCAATAACGCTACACCCGTTTGAACTGACATATGTAAAATGGCCAATTCCTTTATCACCACCAAAACGTCCATTTACAATATATAAACTGTACACTTGACAAAATTCTATTAGTTCTCGACCAAATTTATTAGTTTTATCATCACATGAAACTCTCTCAATACCTATATGATCATTTAATAACTCATCATATTCATTTAAATCTGGAATGTTTGGTTCCAGACACGTTGCATCGTCTAATATTGCAGTTCTTGCATTGAAATCACCAGACAACATCACATTACACTCGGTATGCCGCGACTGTATGTCAATAAACTCATTTTCCATGCTTTGAACACCTGATCCATTACATTGAGTATAAAAAGGAGAACCTTCAGGTGGTAGGTAAACACTAATATATATAAGGTCTTTTTCCCATTTAAAATTGTCTTTATCAAATTTAATAACTACTCCAACTTTACGTCTAATGCAATATATTTAACCAACGTAAAATACATTTTCCTTGATGTAAAAGTAAGTGGCGTTGCCGTAGTGCACTTTTAACTGTTTTTTTTCAAGAATGTGTAGCCATTCAGTCAAAGGGTGAGGCCGAATAAAGACGTACATTTTATTATCATGTAGACACCGAATAAAGACGTACATTTTATTATCACATTATGAAAACACATTTGGTCAAGATGGTTGAGTACACTAATTATACCCCGGCTTTCACAGTGTGACGTCGGGGCTATAGAGGAATCACGTTGTCCGTAACGTCCAGTCGCGTTCTGTCCCGTCGCATCTCGTAACACATTTTTGTCCCGTCCCGTCGCCTTGCGTCCCGTAACACATTTTCATTTCTTGCATTCCTCAAACTGTTTTGTATGGGTTGTTTCCAAACTTCAAATACACATAACAACGGATGGCCTTATGTCCCTGTACAAGATATGTTCAACTTATAACGTAACACTTTCATTTTGTACCTGATTGAAACATCTTGACGTTCTCGCCGAATATGTTCATTTTAATGTCAAGTCTAATGTTTATTTCGATATAAAACATTATGACATGAACTATTATGTGATTCCTAATTTTGATGCATCCGTATTTTTGTAAAAAGGTACAAAATGACATTTTGAAGCAAACATCTTCAATTATAAAAAGTAATGCCAAAACAAATATAAAAGCAAATGATTGTAATTTGTCGTTTAAGGTAATAGTAGGCTGAGATGTCCATGTGTGAACGTAAACAAATGAATATGCATTTTGTTTGCTATTTGACGGTTTTCACGATATCAGAGAAAATTAACCTGAACTAAAGTTTTTAAAATTATTAAATCTATAAAGCTTCTAGTTCGAAACATCAACTGAAGGCATTGTTATGATGTCCCTAAGTTTCGTTACTTTCTAAGTTGAAATGAAATGAAAAAATATATAACTTAAGATTTAGGGGCAAAACACACAAGTTTGCAAATAATGATGAAAAAATAAAACTTTGTCCAAAATATATCTTTATATGGTATGTGATAATACAGCAACAATAACATTTCATTTTTTGTTTCATAAAATATTAATAAAATGCTTATTTTTGGTAAATTTATAAAATACTAGCAAACTGTCCTATAATTTGTCATTTTTTTAAAATTTCGATAAAATTCGAACTTTCAATTCAACATTCATGTTTTTGACTTAAAATAAAACATACGATCATATTTAAATTTCAAACACAGTTTTAAACAATAACGATACGCATTTAGTGACATTATTTGATTTAAGGTAAAACTCTACGGCAATAGAAACATATAGGTTTAAAATGGGAAACTAGTGGGGACCTAATTCAAAATGTAATTTAAAGCGGACCGTGTGAACTTGCAGATTATTTTTAAATGCATATGTTCGAAACAACATTATACACAATCATGCATGTTTTATGATAACCATTTCCGCTGAAAAATATCACCGTAAACAAAAGTTGAACACCTCTCGTACATCACCTTGATTGCCTAATTTATTACAGAATCATTGCTCTTTGTTTAACTTAAAATGTAAGTGTGGGTATTCATCACCTTCAGTGATAGTTATAGTTTTGACAAATGTTTGGAGAATGTTAAGCATTTCTAATCATTTTTTTCTCTCGAAAACCCCGGTTATTAGATTGGGGTATGTCGTTTGGAGGGCGGCCTAGCGGACTGGCGGCGTCAAACTCGTAGTTTTCGCTTAATAGTTTTTGTTGGGAATGAGGTATTGCGATAGAACTTGCAGGGTATGGTAGCTTATATGGACAGAATGCCTGGGATTGCATTTGGCGTCACTGGGGTCACTGAGGTCAAGGTCAAGATCACTGTCACTGAAAATATATAAACGATTTCCTCTCAATAACTTTTATTAGGAATAAGATATTGCGATGACACTTGCAGGATATGTAGCTTATATGGAAAGGAAGCTTGAGATTGCATTTGGGGTCTCTGGGGTTAAAGAAATATAAAAAGATCGGAAAGGGAAAGTATCATTCAAGGAGGACAGTCAACCACAAAAAACAGAAACAAACTTGCAAACATATGAGCAGACAAACAAGAAGGCAAAAGTAATAATAAATGCAAACCAACTTCACAAACACAAAAGGGTTGACAATAGGGCTACCGCCTTGGAACGGTCAGTAGCAAAGTAGGCCACTTGTTCAAAATCACTGTTACTAAAATAGAAAAAAGTTTCCGCTCAATAACCTTTGTTAGGAATAAAGTATTGCAATAAAACGTTCAGGGTAGGTAGCTTATATGGAAAGAAAGCTTGGCATTTCATTCGGAGTTACTGCGGTCGAGGCCAAGGTCACTTTTGCTAAATATAGAAACGGTTTCCGCTCAATAACTAGTATTAGGAATAAGATATTGCAATGAAACTTGCAGGGTTAGTAGCTTATATGGAAAGGAAGCTTGGGATTGTATTTGGGGATACTGGGGTTAAGTTCAAGACCACTGTTACTAAAAACAGTAAAACGGTTTCCGCTCAATAACGCTTGTTAGGAATGAAGTATTGCATGGTAGGTAGCTTATATGGAAAGGAAGCTTGGGATTTCATTAGGGGTCACGGGGTCAAGATCAAGGTCACTGTAGCTAAATATAAAAACGGTTTCCGCTCAATAACTTTAGTAAGGAATGGGATATTTGACAGAAACTTGCTGCGTAGGTAGCTTATATCAAAAGAAAGTTTGGGATTGCATTTGAGGTCACTCAGCTTGAGGGTCAAGGGTCAAGGTCACTATTACTAAAAATAGAAAAACAGTTTTCTCTCGATAACTTTTGTTGGGAATGAGAAATTGGAACGAAACTTGAGTACCTTTATTGTGACTTTCTAGGCTATTGCTTTTTTGTATTATAGTTACACGAGCATATTTGTGTTTTACTTATATTGCCTATTGATGCTGCCTTGTTGGTTAGAGATTAGATCATGGTAGTGATTTCTTTATTTACACTGTCCTGTTTTAATGGGATGACAGTAGGGTAAGTGTGAGGTTTGGTTCACCCAGAATCGGTTTAAACCCCCAGTGGTCTTTGTTGCCACTGACCGTTCCAAAGCGGTGGCCCTATTGTCAACCCATTTGTGTTTGTGATGTCTTTTGCATATTGTATTACTTTTGCCTTCTCGTTTGTTTGTTTGCGTGTTTGTTTTTGTGTTTTGTGGTTGACTGTCCTTGAATGCTGCTTTCCCTGTCCTATATTTTTATATTTCTTGATATGTAGGTACCTTATATGTAAAGGAAGCTTAGGATTACAAGTTCTAGGTCACTGTTACTAAAAATAGGAAAACTGTTTCCGCTCAGAAAACCTGGTTTTCGTGGAATTTCCACGTTTCTTGTTATCTTTATGTTTATTATGAACTAGACTGTGTGACCAGCTGTACTAGTGATATGATAAGGCATATCAAACAACAGTAACATTACATCCATTGTTTCCAAATACTGGTCTTCATTATATCGGAAATAAATAAACATAATTATAAGGCAGTTCATTTGCTTACTTCTATTAGTTTACCACATTCAAAGCTGGAATCGAGGTCCGTCTTTGCATAATCTTTTCTTGCGTTGGTGGGATGTAAAACCTGAGTTCATACAATCACCATACTTTATTTTTAATTTGTATCTCACACTTTTTTACCGAGCCTCATCCCTTTCCAAAATGAAAAATACTGTGTTTATGCATTAAGCAAATTTCCGTTAGCATCATTGAGTAGAGTTCCTTGACAATATCTAACTCACATATGAAGAGCAACCCAGACTTCTTTGTAACCATACTCTGACGAGGATAATGGACTTTTCATATTCGTGAGTTTTATGTAGTCACTAACACTCCTTTTGGTCACTGCATCGCTTGAAATAAAAACCTCATCGTTGCTATGCCAATTTGTGATGTCATCCATTACAGATAGATGGCGACGTTCAGGATAAAGAAGAATACAAAACGTCAAACTTCTTCGAAACAAACAAGAAGCATACGATAGTAGATTAAAATGTAGATTTACGCTTGGAGCAAAAACATAATTATGTTACCTGGAAATGTGTATATATCTTTACACTGCATAGCAAAGGTAGAAAACGAGTAGCTTGCGTAAATGTGCTATTTGATAAGGTAGACCGGAGAAATGCCGATGAAATTTAAAAGAAATAGATGTAAAACCAACATATAACAGATGACGAGGACGCATAGAACAGTTAGGCGATACTGTAGTATAACCAACAAGGAATGTTGTTTATGCACCTGGGGAAGTGTTCAGGTTATAGTATGCATTATATACTCATGATATATTCAATCTTAAAATGGAACTCGGTATGTTTTATTTGTACTATAGGTATAGGAACAGGGTAGGGTACGAGGGTAGAGCAGGAGTATGTTTTAACTCCGGTTCCAACAGTTTGGCAAATTATGTACGGGTATTTTGGGGGACTTCGAGCCCAATATTTTGGCTTTACCGTAACATATAGCTAAAACCTGTGGTGCGCGTGATATTACCTCTCATGAGCAGATTCGATACAATCGTTGTTGCTACTCTTCTTAATTGTTAGCGTTTGTTACTTTAAACGGATCCCTTTTCAGTATGTATTAGCATTCAAACAATCGTTCGTTTACTGCTGTGTAGCGGCTGTAAAAAGTCTACACGACTATGAATCAGTAGTGTTATTATTTACTGGTCCTTTGTGGCCCTCGAGCTCAAGCTTTGCGGCTTTAACATAGAACACAAAGGCGCTTAAGCCGGTGCTTTGGGTGCGAGAGTTGTTGCACCTTACAATGCTGTCATAGACAGACTCAATACAACTGAGACACTTGTTTGTGTTTGTTACTTCCAGGGGATCCCCGTTTCAGTATATATTAATAAATACTGATAAAGGTGATCTTTGTGAGCAACAAACATAATTAAGAGAATAAAGCAGCAGACTCGTTTTTTTTTAGTCTGTTCATGAGAAGTAATGAAAGAAGCAACACCTCTAACGCCCCCTAGCACCGGCTTAAGCGATATTTCACTTCAAAGCCACCTATATTGGGCTCGTTTTTAATGTAACCTGTAAAAGGAGTTAATATATTTTTCACTCAATGTTACATTACATTGTGTCATGATGCAAAAAATACTCGCTGGGATTTGATTGGTCAATGCGCCGTATATATGAGCACGTGTAACATTTGACAATTTCCCCATGCGTGCATCATATTCAATACACTTTTTGAATATTTTAACACCAGTCACATAGGTTCTAAGTTTTGACATAGGTATGCCCCTTTTCACAAAACTTGAACCTGCAACCCATGTGTCATAATTGCGTCATATAATTATTGATAGTAACCTTCTCATAGTTGTATTTCATTGACTTGGTTTAAACAGTATTCATTTAATAATGTTCACAACAATATAATATACACATTATAAACAGTAGGATCTGAAAGCAAGTTTATCAAAGCTTATATGGTCACGTGATTGTAATGGCAATGGCGGTTAAAAGTTTGTTCTGATAATTGTTCGACAAAAATAGAAATTGCAAAGTGTTTCATGAAAGTTAAATTGTGTACAAGTTTGCGATACTATCCATAAATAGTTTTATCGGACACTAATGGGGAAAAGTAAAAACAAGAAACGAAAGAAAAGTAATGAAACTGAAGGACAATCATCCCAACATAGGAAACAAAGTAAACATGGCGGCACTCATAACTCTAGCGGGGTGAGTGACAGTTTGAGTTTAAGTGATATTCTTAGTGAAACTCATTCAGTACTATATAGTCAAGATATCTCTTCTTCGCCAGTAGCCGATCTTCCAGACGTATTCCCATCACTATCTCGTTGTGACGCTCAAAAATAGGTTTCCCCCGCCCAGCAACATCCCCATACAAATATGGCGTCCGATCACTCGCCAGACAAAGTCTTTAAGGTATTTCGGATAAACTTGACATGCTTTTATTAGCGGTCAACGATATTAAAAGGAACCAGGAAAGTATGAAGAAATTGTTTGAAAAGAAGATCGATCGGCTGAAAAATGACCTGAGAGAAAACATTGACAATAAAGTGAAAGCCCTTCGAGACGAGATCTCATTAGAGTTAGATCGAAAGACCATTCAGTCCATGCAGTCTCGTCTAGAAGATATAGAGTAGACAGGAGCACCTGCACATCCAGCAGTACCATACGATACCGGTGACTTTGTACGCAGAAATGGTCAACATGGTAACAATACCGATCCACTGAATATACCAGGTTTGACTATCACAGCTAGCGGTGTATAGTTTGAAGAGACGAACATCTGGATAAAGTGGAGCAATTAATCGGCGCTCTCGGTGATGACGTTTCGACAAATGTGCTAATTACCGCAGCTAAACGCATACATCACGGTTCGAAAATAGCCTCGATCTTGTTAAAATCGCTTTACAAAATCTAGATGAAAAGATATTTGTATTACGAAATAAAATGAAATTGAACGACAACGATACGTACAAACTTTTGTTTCTTAAAAGTAGTAAGTCGCACGTGGAACGCCTGATTGAACTTAATGTTAGAGCAATACTTCGTGAGCTACCACAGGGGGCCACACTCAGAGTTGATGCAAGTCGTCGAATAAAGTCGCACGTTAAGGACATTTTTCGAGCTTATTGTATTTGTTGGGTGGGGGTGGATGGGGAGAGCAAATCTATAGGTAACTGTAAATCACTGTTAGCCATACAATTTCATAAGCAAAGCGTGATATTCAATTTTTCTTCAGATTATGAGGCCCATCAAATAAAGCATTTGTGACCAGTCCACATAATACGCATTAAAGAATGTTGTATATTTATTGTGTTGTGCTCTGATGTTTTGTCTAAAACAATTAAGAAATACCAGATAAGTTATGAACATATATTGCTTCATTAAAGTAAATTACAAAGTGTTGTTAAGCTATTCTTACCCTCAATATAGCAATGCTATACAAATAAAAAACTAAGAGCGGGCCTCAATTTATATACCTGAGTTGATCAGCCATGAAACGTGCTGGCTGTAAATATTCAAGCTTCCCATGCTTTTTCAATGACCAAGTAGCGTTGGGAAATGTGTCCTTAAGGTACAACATGCTAAAATGGATGATTAGGAACCCACCCGTTCCGAAGGGTCGGTTAAACTTGCCCATATTAATGTATGTGGATGGAATAAAACAACCCATGAACTGCGGTGTGTACTTGTTCGCTCGATAGACGCTGATATCATTTCCAATTGCGAGACCCACTTATTCGGTCAAGATTCAATAGCAATAGAAGGGTATATATGGTTAGGATTTAATCGTAGTACAAAAATGAGATATAGGGTCCTATAGAAACCACAGCGTCCGAACGGCATCGTAGATCCGCACTGTACTGCAAACAAGGACTTGATAATACAACGAAAGAGGAAAAAACAACAGAAAGGGTGGTAAAGACAGGGTTACCGACTTGGAACGGTCAGTAGGCAATAAGGCCAACTGGTTAGCTTGAATTGATTTAATATGCGCACAATCCTCGCTATTATCCTGTCTTCAGTGCCCAAATAGACAAGACAGTGTCAACAAAACTACATCCCATGAAAAGGAATTCTCTAACAATAAAGTCCACATCCAGAGAAACTAACTAAAGAAACACATACAAAATAATAAACATCTCAGGATGTATCCAGAATCGTACTGAACAACCATAGTAGTTGCAGCTAAAGAGAAAGCCAATCTAGGGTACGACCAGAAAACCCGAGGGACGAAAGCTCATGCACCCACCTCCCTTAGTTGGGTTTTCAATAGGTACAATCATAGAGTCCCAAGAGGTAGTCCAGTCATCGCACAAGTAAAAAGTGAAGCGTAATGACTGACTGTAGAGGGGTCAATCACTAAACATGCAGTGCGCTGTAAATCCAAAGGGTTATATCCTTTTCTGACGAACTTCCTGATTAAATTTGTAAAGCGGTCAGGAAACCCATCAGACCCCTTTAACTTTCGAAGTTTATAGACCACATCTCCATAAAATATGGGTTGTGATATGCATAGTCGCAGAAGTGTTTTATGGTTGGTGTTGTACTTTTCCAGCAGGCCCTCGTTGCGGCGGTAGAATTTAGAGAAATATCTACGTAGTTTGTGATAACGAAAACCCTGCTGAAGAAGTTTACTTGTAATAACTTGATTTCGATCATTGAAATCAATAACATCATTACATGCTCTGGAAAATCGAATGAGCTGGGAGATATACACCCCGTATGAGGTAGCATGAGGTACATCTCCATCCAGGTGTGGGTAGTTAACGATGTTAAAATTGAAATCATCTCTCTTATCATAGATTTTAGTATGAATACAATCATTTGAAAATCGATAAATGCTGCTACTGTATCCGAACTGTTGGCTTTATTCAGCGTGAGCTCTGGTGGATAAATGTTAGTAACAATATGAGCAAAGAACGGATTATCAATATTGAGTATGTCACCAAGATACCGAGAAGTGTTATTAAAGGCATCAATAATTACACCCTGGCTAGCAGGTCACAAACTCAACAAAAAATATCTTTCATAGTAGTACAAAAACAATTCTGCAACAAGGGGCGCACAGTTAGTACCCATAGGAATACCAACAACCTGGCGGTAAATAGTTTATCCAAAAGAAAAGATAAGGCTCTACAAACATTAGTACAAGTCCACAAATTATACTTATCAATGGGGGCGTTAGTAAAGAAAGCCCTGACATTATTACAAGCTAGAAAAGTTGTACCTTCTCTAGCAAATGTCCTCTGAATAAGCTGTAGCAATTTTTCTTTGATAAGATTATGTGGTAGTGAAGTATACAGTGTAGAAAAGTCATAGATGCTTAGAGAAGAGGCATGAAAATTCTTACACCGTAGTTTGTCAAGAACTTCTCCAGAGTTTTTGATAGACCAAAACAGATTGATTCCTGAGTTCTCGAAGGCCTTTCCGCAATATTTGACAATATGTTCTTTAATCGCGGAAAGTCTGGAAAATTTGATATATTGGTTGTGGTATATGAACTAGAACTAGCGACAAAACGTGTTTTGTAAGGAATTTTGTGAAGTTTGGGTATCCAGTACATTGTAGGGAGATTCGTCTGCTTTCTAACTACGGAAACCTTTAATCCATGTCAACGCCCCAAAACTGTGGTGTAGGTCTATTGATTAAGCAGTATATGTCGGACACGTATGATATAAGCATTGTTGATAAAACATGTGACGGTATACTTGCCGTTAAATTCATTCATCGGAAGACAGATTATAACTTTGTAGTATTTTCATGCTATCTCCCCACGGAGAGACCAAAAGTCACAAAACTAGTACCCGGTGTATCCAAATATGCGTAGGAGATGTCAACTAATGGTGGATATTGTGACACTTCCTTTTTTGGGTAGTACTGTTATATTTTGAATTTAACAAGTTTAATGTTGATCAATTTGAATGAAATTTTCAGAAATTCAACTGTAGATATGGTTAAATAGAATAGATGAAATTAAATTTAATTTCTATTGAAATATGTTAGTTAGTTTATTTTCCTGTTGAGTTTTTAAAGTCGTTCGGTGTATGTACTTGTTTGTCACTTTATGCACATGTCACTATAATAAACGATTTACTTACTTACTTATATGAATTCATCTCCTTTTGACATTGACTTCTATATGATTGTGTACCCCTATCATGCCTATTGTCAACTTTTTTGTATTTGTGATGTAGCGTACTTTGCATTTTCCTTGTAATAGCCCTGTGCGGTGTTACGAACATCTCAGCCAGGTGGAGAACAGATCACAGGCCACACAACATGAAATTGTTCTTTGAAACTGTTCTATGTTTCTGTGTGTGTTTGTGGTTGACTGTCCTTGAATGCTACTTTTCCTGTTCGATTTATATATATAATTGAACTCGAAAGTAAGTATGTGTTTCATGACTGCTTTTGCGTATTTCTGCACGCGTGATCAAATGACAGAGATACATAGCAGAAATAAGAAAACAATTAACTGTAACACAAGTGTGTTTTACGGCAGAAGTCTCGACAATCGGTAAAATGTTTTATGTTATTAGTCCGTAAGACCACTGGTATCAGCGGAATATTTCAATGAGATAAATAAAATGGAACAAAATATATATGTTCCTGTTCTATGGAATCAGAATCTGTCATTTTACCTCTAACCAGTGCGTTGCTAAGGCATCACATCAGCGTTAGCATCGCAGACGGATCCATTTATTAGTGTGATAATAATATAAGGTTATATTTGCAACGAATATAAGATGGCAACAACGTGGGTCACACTTGTTATTTCGACCAGCTCCAGAGAGAAGCTTGCCACACTCTTATGTACTAGAGTGATATGGTTTGATATCGGACCTGGAGGGTTGCCTTTGAAGTACGGGAACGTCCGGGTTTCGTTCCCAACGACGAAAAGGCCAAGGATACAGCGAATAACCCCAGTGATGCATCTAAGACTCGAACCCGTGATCTCCGAGTTCTGCGTCAAAAGCAATTCTGGCAAATTCGTATATCATAAGGACACTTGATTTGGTTGTACTCTGATATGCGGATTTATTGCTTCGGTGCCCAACCTTTAAATATTTAAATATTGTCAGACGTAAGTAAAACGTTTTTTAGTTGCTTCCCTTACATCGTTAGAGTAGCATCCCTTTGAATTTTACATGCATAAAGGTGTAAATATAAGATGAATTAGAAGGCGTGTCCGTGGCCTAGTGGTTACGGTCAGAACTTTGTAACCAACAACACATGCGTCATCGTGAACATGGGTTCGAAACCTCAAAGCGGCAAATAATTCATAGAGAGAAAATAAAAACATTTGTTTGTATTGTTTTCTTTATGACTTAACAACACATTTAATAGTTAGATATAATTGGAAGTTATATGTAATTGTTGTATTTGCACGTGCAATGCTTCTTGTTTCTGTTTGTGAACATCCATGCAGTTCAATATTATTAATTCGAATATTACTAATATAAATGTAATGAGCGATAATTTAAAACAGATCTACCTAAGGCATCGCTTTACAATTAGCTACATAACATGCCATGGTAAGGTTCGCTTTTTGGTATTATTTTATTTCGTCGGTGTGTTCTTGGGCAAGACGCTTTCCCTTGGCCTCGTCCGTCAGATGGGAACGGTAAACCGGCGGTCCAGTGTATCGGAGTTTATCTTCTAAACAAGTAAACCAATCTATTCATTAGTAAGAGTAGGACAGGTTTCCAGATTAATGTGTATCCTTCCACTCTCTCTGGTGCGGCTCTAAATAACATACTGTGTTGATGAGCCGTTACACAGTATTTAATTAGTGATCCGACTGGATAATTTTTTAACGGTAAAAACAAACACGTAATCAGACAGCGAAAATCGTCCAATCGGGTCTCTTTTTTGGGTAATACCGGAAGTAAACATAAGTTAGAAATATTGTAATGATAGCAATCGGCGATTTTACTTAAATTTCTCTCCACAGAGTGAGTTTTTGAACGAACCATGAATATACTGTGATAAATGGAAATCAGACCTAAAGAACGGTGTAAAGGACTTGAATCTATTCGCAAATTTGACAAAGATACAGCCTTCGAAACGGGGTATATCATCTTGGTGTCTAACAAGCTTCCTTACCATGTGTTATATAGATAGTAGGATATCGTATTATTTTATATTTGTTTTTATAATATTTGCGGTTCAAGTGCCAGTGATTTTCTGTTATTCTCATAAATAGAATATCTGTCAGAATATAAGAATCTTTCATGGGTATCCGGCATAGATCAATAATTTCAAAACGAGGTCTAATTGTTCTTATGCCGAGGTTCCGATTTGAACAGTTATAACGTGGATTGGAATTCCCTATATCATTAAGTGGTCCCGCCTTAATTCCATTAAACGATGGGAAAGCCTATATTAGCAGGATTTTATAACGGATATTTTGACAATAAAACACGTTTAAAAACATTTTTTACTGAAAATATGTGATAATCCTTTAAAAAATAATATTTTTACAATATGCAAACTTTTTAAGCCGAGATTAATGTTTCATTTCATACCCCAGCCAACCCCGTTTTCGCTTCTTGGAAATGGAATTGCATGGGGTATAAAAGTTAATACTCGGACCATGTAATGTGAACTGAATAGCTATGATTGATTCTTTTTCCTGCATATGATTGACCTTTTATGCGTTGACGTCACCAATTACTAACGTTGTGCGTGTTTTTGTCACAGTGACGTCATGTTGACGTTATTGACGTCATTGTTGATGCGCGTGGCATTTATTTTCCCCATTGTGTAAGATTATTCTTTCCATCACACATGTAAAACGCGGATAACCTTATCCGGTTTGCAAGAAAAACTCATGTTCGTGTTGATTTTTGGCATAAAAACACACACACACACACTGATTCAGTGTTTCACGTCTCACAACACAGTTAATTTTGCATTGCTCTACATATGTAGCAGGACCCCTCTGCACCACTGTAAAACTTCCTGAGTTTTCTTAAAAACATTTTCGTTGTGAAACTTGTAGTCTGTTGCTCGAATTATCCAGCAAAAAACAATGGGTTCACCAATTTGCGTTTTTTTAATGTCAATAGTTTGAAGAGACCTCTTGACTTTGTCAATTTCACTTACATTTTCAAGTGTATCACTACCCGGTATTAGATTCTCAGAACTGGGCTCAGAAACATTCAGGCATATCCAGTCTTGTATGAAATCATGAACTTGTCCATTCTTGTCACCTGCAACAAAAAAAGAGAAACTATTTGCACATTTTAAGAAATAAGCGAGAACCGAATAACATAGATCTTCTTTTTTAAGCGCCAGGAAGTTCCTACCGTGACTGGCAAGGGAAATAACTGTTTAGTTAGACCTTTCAATAATTCGTGTCATTCATTCACACTATGCATATTTTGAAATAAACACGTGTCAAAGGCGCATGCCTACCTATCCTCTGTGCTCATGCACTCCGGCAACATAGACCTGGACAACACAGTAAAATACTTGCTATTCATGACAACAGACACAAAACTTTAACATCAGCTTAAATTTTAACTGTGAAATGAATATAAATCTAGAGAAAAGCACATGCAAATTACAAACTTTGGAATTTTTTCCAGTATTACGGTATCAGCCTGCAGGGGCGTACCTGGGCATACCCACTGACGCACGTGCGTACGTGAGTACAGGCTATTAAAGAAGCAAACAAATAAAAAGGGCTAAAAATGCGAAAAATGCAATAAAAACTGAAGGTATAGGAGGGTTAGGCACATTTGTGTATACAAAACTCGATGGTGCGTATACCTACATTAGCCCCAGGAACGCCTGGCTTGTGCGGTGTTACGAACATCTCAGCCGGGTGGATTTCAGATCGCAGGCCACACAACTTGAACTTGTTCTTTGAAACTGTTCTTTGTTTCTGTGTGTGTTTGTGGTTGACTGTCGTCCTTGAATGCTTCTTTTCCTGTTCGATTTTTTATATATAATTGAACTCGAAAGTAAGTAAGTGTTTCATGACTGCTTTTGCGTATTTTATTAAAATTTACTGCACGCGTGATCAAATGACAGAGATACATAGCAGAAATAAGAAAACAATTAACTGTAACACAAGTGTGTTTTACGGCAGAAGTCTCGACAATCGGTAAAATGTTTTATGTTATTAGTCCGTAAGACCACTGGTATCAGCGGAATATTTCAATGAGATAAATAAAATGGAACAAAAGATATATGTTCCTGTTCAATGGAATCAGATTCTGTCATTTTACCTCTAACCAGTGCGTTGCTAAGGCATCACATCAGCGTTAGCATCGCAGACGGAACCATTTATTAGTGTGATAATAATATAAGGTTATATTTGCAACGAATATAAGATGGCAACAATGTGCGTCACACTTGTTATTTCAAGCAGCTCCAGAGAGAATGTTGCCACACTCTTATGCACTAGAGGGATATCGGACCTGGAGGGTTTCCTTTGAATTACGGGAACGTCCGGGTTTCGTTCCCAACGACGAAAAGGCCAAGGATACAGCGAATGACCCCAGTGATGCCTCTAAGACTCGAACCCGTGATCTCCGGGTTCTGCGTCAAAAGCAATTCTGACAAATTCGTATATCATTAGGATACTTGGTTTGGTTGTACTCTGATATGCGGATTTATTGCTTCGGTGCCCAACCTTTTGGCGGAATGCAATATTTAAATATTGTCAGACGTAAGTAAAACGTTTTTTAGTTGCTTCCCTTACATCGTTAGAGTAGCATCCCTTTTAATTTTACATGCATAAAGGTGTGAACATACGATGAATTAGAAGGCGTGTCCGTGGCCTAGTGGTTACGGTCAGAACTTTGTAACCGAGCACACATGCGTCATCGTGAACATGGGTTCGAAACCTCAACGCGGCAAATAATTCATAGAGAGAAAATAGAAACATATATTTTTTGTATGTAATTGTTGTATTTGCACGTGCAATGCTTCTTGTTTCTGTTTGTGAACATCCATGCAGTTCAATATTATTAATTCGAATATTACTAATATAAATGTAATGAGCGATAATTTAAAACAGATCTACCGAAGGCATCACTTTACAATTAGCTACATAACATGCCATGGTAAGGTTCGCTTTTTGGTATTATTTGATTTCGTCGGTGTGTTCTTGGGCAAGACGCTTTCCCTTGGCCTCGTCCGTCAGATGGGAACGGTAAACCGGCGGTCCAGTGTATCGGAGTTTATCTTCTAAACAAGTAAACCAATCTATTCATTAGTAAGAGTAGGACAGGTTTCCAGATTAATGTGTATCCTTCCACTCTCTCTGGTGCGGCTCTAAATAACATACTGTGTTGATTAGCCGTTACACAGTATTTAATATGTGATCTGCCTGGCTAATATTTTAACGGTAAAAACATACACGTAATCAGACAGCGAAAATAGTCCAATCGGGTCACTTTTTTGGGTAATACCGGAAGAAAACATAAGTTAGAAATATTGTAATGATAGCAATCGGCGATTTTACTTAAATTTCTCTCCACAGAGTGAGTTTTTGAACGAACCGTGAATATACTGTGATAAATGGAAATCAGACCTAAAGAACGGTGTAAAGGACTTGAATCTATTCGCAAATTTGTCAAAGATACAGCCTTCGAAACGGGGTATATCATCTTGGTGTCTAACAAGCTTCCTTACCATGTGTTACATAGATAGTAGGATATCGTATTATTTTATATTTGTTTTTATAATATTTGCGGTTCAAGTGCCAGTGATTTTCTGTTATTCTCATAAATAGAATATCTGTCAGTGTCACAAAAATGTCAAGGGTAGAGCGCACTGGTCGTTTATAGCTCTTATGTCTAGTGTATTGCAGTGTATTGTACAATAGTAGTATATGTTACGACAGGGTAGTGTACAATTGTAGAATAGTGTTGAAATTGTAATTACATATTATAGTTAGGTTATAACCTCAGTAGTAATAGTTAACATACTCAAGCGATTGAGCGATTGAGCGATCAGCTTGTACGTTTTGTCGCTCATTTGCTCAGAAGAATTAATAGTTTCTTAACGTGTAAATATTAATTATCATTTTGTTGAATTCAAAAAGTGTAGCACTTTCTTTAAGTTGGGAGATGTCGTCGCAAAAATGTCACGGGTAGAGCGTACTGGTCGTATATAGCTCTTGTAAGTTATCGGTTAAACCCAAATCTATTGTTCGAGTCGAAACAATTTCACAATATTCATTATCTATTCATGTAACACGTAAAAGCGTGCACATTTTAAGTGGCCGCCAGAGAGGCCGTGTCATAAGTTTAGTTTTGTGCTAATGCATGTAAACGTATAGGTATATTTTCCTTAAACGGCAAAATTGTATAAGGGGCCTCTCGTGTAGATTCAATACTGTAGATTTAGCCACGTTTGTCACGGACTGAACGGGGGAAATAATGATTTGGGCGTAATGTTTGCTATAAAACCCATTGTCTTCTAGCTCTCGCCGGGATCATCGATAGTACTTTGTTGGAACAGAGATTGGACGGCAAAATTCATAGGCAACATGTGGTTAGTAGTTTTATTAAAGTTTTATCGTACATTTGTATTCAGTGGGCGGCGCCATCTTGTTTGGCGGTTACGACATCCGGTTAGCATTGATGTTTCTCAAACATAACTTTAGACTAGCATATGATTTTGAAGTTACTTTATTAGATGTAATTATTGTAATTGATCATTAATTGTAAAACAATATTAATTTGATAACAGTGGATAATAGGTGCATTAGTTAACGTTGGCGTATAACTCAGTGATTGTAATACACGAGTGTTAACATTAGTTAACAATGAGATGAGTGACAAGAATAAATGCGTGCATGCATAACTCAGTGAGGGTAATATATGAGTAATTTGATCATGTTTATATTACATGTATTAGGGGCATTGATTTAACAGCGACGTACATAGCGTATACATGGCGTTGTAGAATATGTATACATTGCTACTCATCATTAGTACAGCTTACATATATTGATTGAATAATGATTTGTTTGGGTAATGGTTATTATGCAAGATTGTTATGTTTGTCAACCGACATCTAAAACGTATGTATAATTACAGCCTAAGCCATCCAGGATATAAGCCATCCAGGGTTGGAGTAAGCCATCTAGGTTTGGATATCCAGGAGTGGAGCTAAGCTTCCACTAGTAACGTTTACGAGCGGTGGAGACGGTCCCCGTACCTGCGTCACCATGGCCAGGTTTTACTAACGACAAGCCCCGGGACACAAGGTGGGCCCGTTACCAGTCCTCACTGGAGGAATATCATTCACAATCTCAGTGGAGATTAACTATCATTGCATCGCGTCATCAACCCTTACAGAAGGCATTTGAAGACAATCATCCATTGAATTCGCGCATCACCATCTTCATGAGCTCTCGCGCATCACAGTTATCGCGCTAGATCAACATTGTTATAGCTTTAATAACACTTTAGTGTCTTAGACATTCAGTATTTATAACAATACTAAGAACGTCTTAAACGTTCAAGAGAACACTCTTTTCATAGTTCAATTGTGTATTCGCTGTATTCGTGTACCACCCTCTGATCCATCAAGGCGACTGTCGACGATCACGGCCACAGCTTGGAAGACAAGTCAAGACACGACAAGGGTAGGGTGAGTCCAAACTGTTGTTTTGTCCGTTCTTTCCTTGGCGCGAGGTCGCAGTGGTCTACACGATTGGGTCTGAGGCACTTTTGCTAAATAATTTGGGTGTTTGTTTTTACCTGCCTTGATATACACATAGTATCCAATTAGGGTGGCGAACAAGACGTTCTACTCATGTTGTGACACTCGAGTATACTTATATTGATGGGAGAAGTAAATATACATGTACATGTTATACACATTTCTATGATTGTTTAAGGTTTATGTCCAATATCAAATTAAGATATTTTATGTAGTGTATATGTTTTGTGGAAGCTAGATACTATCTATACATAACCATTAGTAGTTAGCGCTAGTACAAATGTGTATGTAACTTGTCCGATGATGATGCCCAGGTATTTACTGAGGACACAGTGACTTACCATTAGTAGTTAGTTGAGTAGAATTATTAGTGACGTGTGTATTGTAATTATTGTAGTGTGTAGTTCACAATGTCTATAACCATGACGTCAATAAAGGATCTTACGGAAATGGGTAAGGAGTTAGGGTATGCTGGAGAGGAGCTTAGAACCTTTGTTAAAGACGAACAGGCTAGGGAAAGGGAATTTAGACTAAAGGAAAGAGAATTAGAGAAAGATAGGCTAGAATTCGAAAGTAGGTTAGCTAAAGAGAAGCGTGATGAAGAAAGTAGACTAGCCACAGAGAAGCTAGAATTAGAAAGTAGATTAGCTAAAGAGAAGTTGGATGCTGATAAAGAGAATTTAGAATTCGAAAGTAGGTTAGCTAAAGAGAAGCTAGATGCTGATAAAGAGAAGCTAGAATTAGAAGGTAGATTAGCTAAAGAGAAGCGAGATGATGATAAAGAGAAGGTAGAATTAGAAAGTAGAATAGTAAAGGAGAAGCAAGAGTTAGAACATGAGAGGTTCGAAACAGATGGTAGACTAGCTAAGGCTAAGATGATAATGGAAAGGGAGCAAAAAGAGTTTGAGCACAAGTTAGCTTTAGAGTTGGAAGCAGCTAAGACATATAGTAAGGAAAGTAAAACTGAAGGGAAAGATATTTATTCTGGGAAGTTAAAAGGTTCGAAGTTACCATACTTTGATGCTGACAAAGATAACATGGACAGTTACTTGTTACGGTTCGAGCGTTATGCTGAGTTACTGGAATGGAATAAAGATAAGTGGGCAGTTCATTTAAGTGCGTTATTGAGAGGCAAGGCCTTAGATGTATTTTCTAGTTTACCTAGTGTAGATGCTCTTGACTATGACAAGTTAAAGGATGCTCTTTTAAAGAGATTTGAGCTAACTGAAGAAGGTTTTAGAAAGCGGTTTAGAGTTTGTCTGCCTGAGAAAGGCGAGTCATTTATTCAGTTTATTAGTAGGTCTAGAAATTACTTAGATAGGTGGTTAGAGTTAGGGAAGGTAGCGCAGACTTATCAGGGCCTCATAGATTTCTTGTTGCGGGACCAGCTATTCAATGTTTGTAGTAGAGATATGTTCTTATTTCTTAAAGAAAGAAAACTAACTAGCGTAGATGAAATGGCAACTCAAGCAGATCAGTTTGCCGAGGCTAGAGGTGTAGCTCATAATGTAGTGTCGAAAGACAGAACTTTTAGAGATAGGCAAGGGGACGATCATAAACAGAAAGGCCAGAGTGGAAACTATAGAGGTGGAGGTTATTCGATGGGTTCTAGAGGAGGTAGCAATAGTGGTAACATAGGTAGACCTTTTATTCGTTGTCGTCACTGTAATTGGAATCATGCTTCACATGAGTGTAGGAAAGCGGTGAAAGTGTCCGCTGTCGTAGACAACTTTAGTGACAATAGTAGAGTGGACAACAATGTAGGGAATCAGAACCAAGGTTTTAACAACCCATGGAATTTCGGTAGAGGTAGAGGTGGTCAAAACCGAGGTAGAGGTAGAGGCAGAGGTAGTAATAGTCCGGTTATTAAAACCGAGAGTAGTAGCTGTTGTGTTAAAGCGGATGGTGTAATGGCGAAGATCGGAACATGTCTCTTTCCGTATGCAAATCTTCCAACGGCAGATGGTAGAGTGAATGGCACGGACGTAATTGTAATGAGGGATACAGGTTGTACAGGTGTGGTAGTTAGGCGTAGTTTAGTTACGGATGACCAGTTGGTAGGTAAACAGTCACCGTGTATATTGTTAAATAAGTCGGTAGAGCACGTGCCAATAGCGAGAATAGATGTAGATACACCTTTCTTTAAAGGGACTACAGAGGCACTATGTATGGATGACCCGATGTATGATTTAACGATAGGGAACATAGATGGTTCAGCACTTCCGGTAATGTCCAATTTTAGAAGTAGCATAAGTAATGCCGTAGAGACTAGAGCGCAGATCCAGAAGCAAGCTCAGGCTTATAGAAAATTAATGGTTCCTGCAGCCGTAGGTGACATATCTAAAGCGGAGTTTATAGAAGCACAAACTCAAGACGAGTCATTAGGTCCTTGTAAAGTGAAGGCCAAGGATGGTGTAGTGAAGAAGTGTAAAGGGTCCGGTAGTTGTAAGTTTGTACATAAGAATAGGTTAATGTACAGAAAATTTGAAGATAGTGGTAGTAGACAGTTTCACCAATTAGTGGTACCTACCCAGTATAGAACGACAGTGCTTAAGGTAGCTCATGAGTCGATTATGGGAGGTCATTTAGGCGTAAAGAATACATCAGATAGAGTATTGGCAGAATTTTATTGGCCAGGCGTTAGTGGAGATGTAACTAGGTATTGTAGGTCCTGCGATGTATGCCAAAGGACAGTACCAAAAGGTCGAGTGACCAAAGTACATTTAGGTCAGAGGCCACTGATAGATACACCATTTAAGCGGGTAGCCGTAGATATAGTTGGACCAATTTTTCCAGTGTCAGATAGGAAAAATAGGTACATTTTAACCATGGTAGACTATGCAACTAGGTATCCGGAGGCAGTCGCATTGCCCTCAATTGAAACTGAGAGAGTAGCTGAGGCATCAGTTGATATTTTCAGTAGGCTAGGTGTACCAGAGGAAACGCTGACTGATTGTGGGTCACAGTTTACGTCAGAACTTATGGCTGAAGTAAGCAGGTTATTGTCTTTGCGTCAAATCATGACAACACCATATCACCCTATGTGTAACGGGTTAGTCGAACGATTTAACGGGACGTTAAAGCAAATGTTACGGCGTATGTGTACCGAGAGACCCAAAGATTGGGACAAGTATCTCAATGATTTATTGTTTGCATTTAGAGAGGTTCCACAAGAGAGTTTAGGATTTTCTCCGTTTGAGTTATTGTACGGTAGGTCAGTTAGAGGTCCCATGAGGATTCTTAGAGAGATGTGGGCAGGTGAAGTAGATAGTGATGAGGTTAAGACTACATATCAGTATGTTTTAGATCTGGAGGAGAAACTAGAGGAGACTTGTAAGATAGCTCAAAGTCAGTTAGTTAAGGCAAGTACCAAGTATAAACGGTACTATGACCAGAAAGCTAGAGCTAGGAAGTTTAAGATAGATGACCAGGTGTTACTGTTACTCCCGACCGACAATAACAAGTTGTTATTACAATGGAAAGGTCCGTTTTACGTTAGAGGGATAGTGAACACTATGGATTACCGTATCGAGATAAACGGAAAGTTAAAGACCTTTCATGCGAATATGCTGAAAGAGTATATCAGTAGAACCGATAATGTGCAACAAGGGGTGTTAACCGTAGTTAATGTTGCAGTTATTGAGGATAGTGAGGAAGACAGTAGTGAGGACACTAGTCCCACATATTCTCCCACTAGTGTAGATAAGGAGACAGCAGCCGATGTAGACATATCGGGCATGCTTAGTGTAGCAGAGAAACGAGAGATAATTCGTTTAGACTCTGAGTGTAGTACTGTTCGGTCCGATAAGTCGAGACCAACAGAAGTAGTGCAGTGTAGCTTTAAGCACACTTTAGCAAAGCCGATTAGGGAATAGAGAGACCCTACTCCATTTCGCAAACAGTATACTGGTAATGCGATGGATGCGATGTGTAAAGTTGGAGTTCTTGTAGTGACGGGAAGTAGTGTTATTAGTAACCGTAAAGTCGGTGTAATAGACCGTGGAAAGGACAATATTGGGGCAGACTATTTAAGTCGCCGCACATAATGACCTGTTTAATACAATAGTGTATTGCAGTGTATTGTACAATAGTAGTATATGTTACGACAGGGTAGTGTACAATTGTAGAATAGTGTTGAAATTGTAATTACATATTATAGTTAGGTTATAACCTCAGTAGTAATAGTTAACATACTCAAGCGATTAAGCGATCAGCTTGTACGTTTTGTCGCTCATTTGCTCAGAAGAATTAATAGTTTCTTAACGTGTAAATTTTAATTATCATTTTGTTGAATTTTAAAAGTGTAGCACTTTCTTTAAGTGGGGAGATGTTGTCGCAAAAATGTCACGGGTAGAGCGTACTGGTCGTATATAGCTCTTGTAAGTTATCGGTTACACCCAAATCTATTGTTCGAGTTGAAACAATTTCACAATATTCATGATCTATTCATGTAACACGTAAAAGCGTGCACATTTTAAGTGGCCGCCAGAGAGGCCGTGTCATAAGTTTAGTTTTGTGCTAATGCATGTAAACTTATAGGTATATTTTCCTTAAACGGCAAAATTGTATAAGGGGCCTCTCGTGTAGATTCAATACTGTAGATTTAGCCACGTTTGTCACGGACTGAACGGGGGAAATAATGATTTGGGCGTAATGTTTGCTATAAAACCCATTGTCTTCTAGCTCTCGCCGGGATCATCGATAGTACTTTGTTGGAACAGAAATTGGACGGCAAAATTCATAGGCAACATGTGGTTAGTAGTTTTATTAAACTTTTATCGTACATTTGTATTCAGTGGGCGGCGCCATCTTGTTTGGCGGTTACGACATCCGGTTAGCATTGATGTTTCTCAAACATAACTTTAGACTAGCATATGATTTTGAAGTTACTTTATTAGATGTAATTATTGTAATTGATCATTAATTGTAAATCAATATTAATTTGATAACAGTGGATAATAGGTGCATTAGTTAACGTTGGCGTATAACTCAGTGATTGTAATACACGAGTGTTAACATAAGTTAACAATGAGATGAGTGACAAGAATAAATGCGTGCATGCATAACTCAGTGAGGGTAATATATGAGTAATTTGATCATGTTTATATTACATGTATTAGGGGCATTGATTTAACAGCGACGTACATAGCGTATACATGGCGTTGTAGAATATGTATACATTGCTACTCATCATTAGTACAGCTTACATATATTGATTGAATAATGATTTGTTTGGGTAATGGTAATTATGCAAGATTGTTATGTTTGTCAACCGACATCTAAAACGTATGTATAATTACAGCCTAAGCCATCCAGGATATAAGCCATCCAGGGTTGGAGTAAGCCATCTAGGTTTGGATATCCAGGAGTGGAGCTAAGCTTCCACGAGTAACGTTTACGAGCGGTGGAGACGGTCCCCGTACCTGCGTCAGCATGGCCAGGTTTTACTAACGACAAGCTTCGGGACACAAGGTGGGCCCGTTACCAGTCCTCACTTGAGGAATATCATTCAAAATCTCAGTGGAGATTAACTTTCATTGCATCGCGTCATCAACCCTTACAGAAGGCATTTGATGACAATCATCCATTGAATTCGCGCATCATCATCTTCATGAGCTCTCGCGCATCACAGTTATCGCGCTAGATCAACATTGTTATAGCTTTAACAACACTTTAGTGTCTTAGACATTCAGTATTTATAACAATACTAAGAACGTCTTAAACGTTCAGGAGAACACTCTTTTCATAGTTCAATTGTGTATTCGCTTGTTTTTTTAGATAATTGTATATATATTAAACATATTTTAAAAGTTGCATTAAACTTATGTAAATGCATTCACCGTCATTGATTCTTTCATGAGTTAGCCCAACCACTAAGGTCATCCTGTGACAGTCAGAATATAAGAATCTTTCATGGTTATCCGGCATAGATCAATAATTTCAAAACGAGGTCTACTTGTTTTATGCCGAGGTTCCGATTTGAACAGTTATAACGTGGATTGGAATTCCCTATATCATTAAGTGGTCCCGCCTTAATTCCATTAAACGATGGGAAAGCCTATATTAGCAGGATTTTATAACGGATATTTTGACAATAAAACACGTTTAAAAACATTTTTTACTGAAAATATGTGATAATCCTTTAAAAAATAATATCTTTACAATATGCAGTGACGTCATGTTGACGTTATTGACGTCATTGTTGATGCGCGTGGCATTTATTTTCCCCATTGTGTAAGATTATTTTCCCCATTGTGTAAGATTATTCTTTCCATCACACATGTAAAACGCGGATAACCTTATCCGGTTTGCAAGAAAAACTCATGTTTGTGTTGATTTTTGGCATAAAAACACACACACACACTGATTCAGTGTTTCACGTCTCACAACACAGTTAATTTTGCATTGCTCTACATATGTAGCAAGACCCCTCAGCACCACTGTAAAACTTCCTGAGTTTTCTTAAAAACATTTTCGTTGTGAAACTTGTAGTCTGTTGCTCGAATTATCCAGCAAAAAAACAATGGGTTCACCAATTTGCGTTTTTTTAATGTCAATAGTTTGAAGAGACCTCTTGACTTTGTCAATTTCACTTACATTTTCAAGTGTATCACTACCCGGTATTAGATTCTCAGAACTGGGCTCAGAAACATTCAGGCATATCCAGTCTTGTATGAAATCATGAACTTGTCCCATTCTTGTCACCTGCAACAAAAAAAGAGAAACTATTTGCACATTTTAAGAAATAAGCGAGAACCGAATAACATAGATCTTCTTTTTTAAGCGCCAGGAAGTTCCTACCGTGATTGGCAAGGGAAATAACTGTTTAGTTAGACCTTTCAATAATTCGTGTCATTCATTCACACTATGCATATTTTGAAATAAACACGTGTCAAAGGCGCATGTCTACCTATCCTCTGTGCTCATGCACTCCGGCAACATAGACCTGGACAACACAGTAAAATACTTGCTATTCATGACAACAGACACAAAATTTTAACATCAGCTTAGATTTTAACTGTGAAATGAATATAAATCTAGAGAAAAGCACATGCAAATTACAAACTTTGGAATTTTTTCCAGTATTACGGTATCAGCCTGCAGGGGCGTACCAGGGCATACCCACTGACGCACGTGCGTACGTGAGTACAGGCTATTAAAGAAGCAAACAAATAAAAAGGGCTAAAAATGCGAAAAATGCAATAAAAACTGAAGGTATAGGAGGGTTAGGCACATTTGTGTATCCAAAACTCGATGGTGCGTATACCTAAATTAGCCCCAGGAACGCCTGGCTTGTGCGGTGTTACGAACGTCTCAGCCGGGTGGATTTCAGATCGCAGGCCACACAACTTGAAATTGTTCTTTGAAACTGTTCTTTGTTTCTGTGTGTGTTTGTGGTTGACTGTCGTCCTTGAATGCTTCTTTTCCTGTTCGATTTTTATATATAATTGAACTCGAAAGTAAGTAAGTGTTTCATGACTGCTTTTGCGTATTTTATTAAAATTCACTGCACGCGTGATCAAATGACAGAGTTACAAAGCAGAAATAAGAAAACAATTAACTGTAACACAAGTGTGTTTTACGGCAGAAGTCTCGACAATCGGTAAAATGTTTTATGTTATTAGTCCGTAAGACCACTGGTATCAGCGGAATATTTCAATGAGATAAATAAAATGGAACAAAAGATATATGTTCCTGTTCAATGGAATCAGATTCTGTCATTTTACCTCTAACCAGTGCGTTGCTAAGGCATCACATCAGCGTTAGCATCGCAGACGGGTCCATTTATTAGTGTGATAATAATATAAGGTTATATTTGCAACGAATATAAGATGGCAACAATGTGCGTCACACTTGTTATTTCGAGCAGCTCCAGAGAGAATTTTGCCACACTCTTATGTACTAGAGGGATATCGGACCTGGAGGGTTTCCTTTGAATTATGGGAACGTCCGGTTTTCGTTCCCAACGACGAAAAGGCCAAGGATACAGCGAATAACCCCAGTGATGCCTCTAAGACTCGAACCCATGATCTCCGGGTTCTGCGTCAAAAGCAATTCTGACAAATTCGTATATCATAAGGATACTTGATTTGGTTGTACTCTGATATGCGGATTTATTGCTTCGGTGCCCAACCTTTTGGCGGAATGCAATATTTAAATATTGTCAGACGTAGGTAAAACGTTTTTTAGTTGCTTCCCTTACATCGTTAGAGTAGCATCCCTTTGAATTTTACATGCATAAAGGTGTGAACATACGATGTATTAGAAGGCGTGTCCGTGGCCTAGTGGTTACGGTCAGAACTTTGTAACCGAGCACACATGCGTCATCGTGAACATGGGTTCGAAACCTCAACGCGGCAAATAATTCATAGATAGAAAATAAAAACATATATTTTTTGTATTGTTTTCTTTATGACTTATCAACACATTTTATTGTTAGATAAAATAGGAAGTTATATGTAATTGTTGTATTTGCACGTGCAATGCTTCTTGTTTCTGTTTGTGAACATCCATGCAGTTCAATAGTATTAATTCGAATATTACTAATATAAATGTAATGAGCGATAATTTAAAACAGATCTACCGAAGGCATCACTTTACAATTAGCTACATAACATGCCAAGGTAAGGTTCGCCTTTTGGTATTATTTTATTTCGTCGGTGTGTTCTTGGGCAAGACGCTTTCCCTTGGCCTCGTCCGTCAGATGGGAACGGTAAACCGGCGGTCCAGTGTATCGGAGTTTATCTTCTAAACAAGTAAACCAATCTATTCATTAGTAAGAGTAGGACAGGTTTCCAGATTAATGTGTATCCTTCCACTCTCTCTGGTGCGGCTCTAAATAACATACTGTGTTGATGAGCCGTTACACAGTATTTAATTAGTGATCCGACTGGATAATATTTTAACGGTAAAAACATACACGTAATCAGACAGCGAAAATCGTCCAATCGGGTCACTTTTTTGGGTAATACCGGAAGTAAACATAAGTTAGAAATATTGTAATGATAGCAATCGGCGATTTTACTTAAATTTCTCTCCACAGAGTGAGTTTTTGAACGAACCGTGATTATACTGTGATAAATGGAAATCAGACCTAAAGAACGGTGTAAAGGACTTGAATCTATTCGCAAATTTGACAAAGATACAGCCTTCGAAACGGGGTTTATCATCTTGGTGTCTAACAAGCTTCCTTACCATGTGTTATATAGATAGTAGGATATCGTATTATTTTATATTTGTTTTTATAATATTTGCGGTTCAAGTGCCAGTGATTTTCTGTTATTCTCATAAATAGAATATCTGTCAGAATATAAGAATCTTTCATGGGTATCCGGCATAGATCAATAATTTCAAAACGAGGTCTAATTGTTCTTATGCCGAGGTTCCGATTTGAACAGTTATAACGTGGATTGGAATTCCCTTTATCATTAAGTGGTCCCGCCTTAATTCCATTAAACGATGGGAAAGCCTATATTAGCAGGATTTTATAAGGGATATTTTGACAATAAAACACGTTTAAAAACATTTTTTACTGAAAATATGTGATAATCCTTTAAAAAATAATATTTTTACAATATGCAAACTTTTTAAGCCGAGATTAATGTTTCATTTCATACCCCAGCCAACCCCGTTTTCGCTTCTTGGAAATGGGGTTGCATGGGGTATAAAAGTTAGTACTCGGACCATGTAATGGGAACTGAATAGCTATGATTGATTCTTTTTCCTGCATATGATTGACCTTTTATGCGTTGACGTAACCAATTACTAACGTTGTGCGTGTTTTTGTCACAGTGACGTCATGTTGACGTTATTGACGTCATTGTTGATGCGCGTGGCATTTATTTTCCCCATTGTGTAAGATTATTCTTTCCATCACACATGTAAAACGCGGATAACCTTATCCGGTTTGCAAGAAAAACTCATGTTTGTGTTGATTTTTGGCATAAAAACACACACACACACTGATTCAGTGTTTCACGTCTCACATCACAGTTAATTTTGCATTGCTCTACATATGTAGCAAGACCCCTCTGCACCACTGTAAAACTTCCTGAGTTTTCTTAAAAACATTTTCGTTGTGAAACGTGTAGTCTGTTGCTCGAATTATCCAGCAAAAAACAATGGGTTCACCAATTTGCGTTTTTTTAATGTCAATAGTTTGAAGAGACCTCTTGACTTTGTCAATTTCACTTACATTTTCAAGTGTATCACTACCCGGTATTAGATTCTCAGAACTGGGCTCAGAAACATTCAGGCATATCCAGTCTTGTATGAAATCATGAACTTGTCCCATTCTTGTCACCTGCAACAAAAAAGAGAAATTATTTACACATTTTAAGAAATAAGCGAGAACCGAATAACATAGATCTTCTTTTTTAAGCGCCAGGAAGTTCCTACCGTGATTGGCAAGGGAAATAACTGTTTAGTTAGACCTTTCAATAATTCGTGTCATTCATTCACACTATGCATATTTTGAAATAAACTCGTGTCAAAGGCGCATGTCTACCTATCCTCTGTGCTCATGCACTCCGGCAACATAGACCTGGACAACACAGTAAAATACTTGCTATTCATGACAACAGACACAAAATTTTAACATCAGCTTAAATTTTAACTGTGAAATGAATATAAATCTAGAGAAAAGCACATGCAAATTACAAACTTTGGAATTTTTTCCAGTATTACGGTATCAGCCTGCAGGGGCGTACCAGGGCATACCCACTGACGCACGTGCGTACGTGAGTACAGGCTATTAAAGAAGCAAACAAATAAAAATGCTAAAAATGCGAAAAATGCAATAAAAACTGAAGGTATAGGAGGGTTAGGCACATTTGTGTATCCAAAGCTCGATGGTGCGTATACCTAAATTAGCCCCAGGAACGCCTGGCTTGTGCGGTGTTACGAACATCTCAGCCGGGTGGATTTCAGATCGCAGGCCACACAACTTGAAATTGTTCTTTGAAACTGTTCTTTGTTTCTGTGTGTGTTTGTGGTTGACTGTCGTCCTTGAATGCTTCTTTTCCTGTTCGATTTTTATATATAATTGAACTCGAAAGTAAGTAAGTGTTTCATGACTGCTTTTGCGTATTTTATTAAAATTCACTGCACGCGTGATCAAATGACAGAGATACAAAGCAGAAATAAGAAAACAATTAACTGTAACACAAGTGTGTTTTACGGCAGAAGTCTCGCTAATCGGTAAAATGTTTTATGTTATTAGTCCGTAAGACCACTGGTATCAGCGGAATATTTCAATGAGATAAATAAAATGGAACAAAAGATATATGTTCCTGTTCAATGGAATCAGATTCTGTCATTTTACCTCTAACCAGTGCGTTGCTAAGGCATCACATCAGCGTTAGCATCGCAGACGGGTCCATTTATTAGTGTGATAATAATATAAGGTTATATTTGCAACGAATATAAGATGGCAACAATGTGCGTCACACTTGTTATTTCGAGCAGCTCCAGAAAGAATTTTGCCACACTCTTATGTACTAGAGGGATATCGGACCTGGAGGGTTTCCTTTGAATTATGGGAACGTCCGGTTTTCGTTCCCAACGACGAAAAGGCCAAGGATACAGCGAATAACCCCAGTGATGCCTCTAAGACTCGAACCCGTGATCTCCGGGTTCTGCGTCAAAAGCAATTCTGACAAATTCGTATATCATAAGGATACTTGATTTGGTTGTACTCTGATATGCGGATTTATTGCTTCGGTGCCCAACCTTTTGGCGGAATGCAATATTTAAATATTGTCAGACGTAGGTAAAACGTTTTTTAGTTGCTTCCCTTACATCGTTAGAGTAGCATCCCTTTGAATTTTACATGCATAAAGGTGTGAACATACGATGAATTAGAAGGCGTGTCCGTGGCCTAGTGGTTACGGTCAGAACTTTGTAACCGAGCACACATGCGTCATCGTGAACATGGGTTCGAAACCTCAACGCGGCAAATAATTCATAGATAGAAAATAAAAACATATATTTTTTGTATTGTTTTCTTTATGACTTATCAACACAATTTATTGTTAGATATAATAGGAAGTTATATGTAATTGTTGTATTTGCACGTGCAATGCTTCTTGTTTCTGTTTGTGAACATCCATGCAGTTCAATATTATTAATTCGAATATTACTAATATAAATGTAATGAGCGATAATTTAAAACAGATCTACCGAAGGCATCACTTTACAATTAGCTACATAACATGCCAAGGTAAGGTTCGCCTTTTGGTATTATTTTATTTCGTCGGTGTGTTCTTGGGCAAGACGCTTTCCCTTGGCCTCGTCCGTCAGATGGGAACGGTAAACCGGCGGTCCAGTGTATCGGAGTTTATCTTCTAAACAAGTAAACCAATCTATTCATTAGTAAGAGTAGGACAGGTTTCCAGATTAATGTGTATCCTTCCACTCTCTCTGGTGCGGCTCTAAATAACATACTGTGTTGATGAGCCGTTACACAGTATTTAATTAGTGATCCGACTGGATAATATTTTAACTCCGGCAACATAGACCTGTACAACACAGTAAAATACTTGCTATTCATGACAACAGACACACAACTTTAACATCAGCTTAAATTTTAACTGTGAAATTAATATAAATCTAGAGAAAAGCACATGCAAATTACAAACTTTGGAATTTTTTCCAGTATTACAGTATCAGCCTCACAGGGGCGTACCTGGGCATACGCACTGACGCACGTGCGTAAAGGCTATTAAAGAAGCAAACAAATAAAAAGGGCTAAAAATGCGAAAAATGCAATAAAAACTGAAGGTATAGGAGGGTTCGGCACATTTGTGAATCCAAAACTCGATGGTGCGTATAGCTAAATTAGCCCCAGGAACGCCCCTGTAATTGTTGTTTTTGTTGACTGTGTTTTGTGAAGGCTACATTTCCTGTTCGACTTTTATACCTATTTTTGCTTGTTCTGTAACTAACATATATTGAAACAAACCCACCATCTGTACACTAAAATTTTGTGTTATTATTATTATTATTATTATGTTGCTCATTCACTTATTTAGAATGTCTATACGGAAAATAAAAGACTTTCTTAACGACTTGTGTTCTGTTGTTGAGATATTATGACTATACTTATATGATATCCAATTGTGTCGTGAATTAAGAGTAATTAATGCAACACATCTAAACACATTTGGTTTAAAGTTAAAGCTGTCAAAGCTATAATACAAAACGCAGTGTTTTCAATCACAGTGATGTAAACTTATGATTTTAGTAGGAAAAAGAAACATTAATAAATAGTTGCAGAAATATGTTAAAAGTAGTATATGCTTATAATAACGTAAAGTAAATCCGTTGACAAATAACATAGGGAATTACTCAATCCAATAAATATACAAAATTAAAGGGATATACCGCTTAAATAGTTTCAATACCGCATGTGTCAACTGATGTACGACCTCGTTGTTTCCCATGAACATAACTGGTATCGTTCTTTTGTTTATTTATGGCACATGTATTCGTATGTAACAAGGAATAAAAAGGTGGCATATCTTTCTACGGGAAAGTAATTTCAAATTAGTTATTTCATTTCAATTAACTCCTGGTAACATCGGGTGAGTTCAAGAAACTAACCTTCCAAACAGTGGCAAATAGTGTAATTAGCACTAAAAAATCGTTTATCAAAACTCTAGCCAGGTGTTCAGGTCATATAATAATGTATATGTGCCGATTAAAAATAAAGGTTCTTTCACTTGTTCTTAAAATACCCGTGATTGAAGATGCGTAAAATTAATTATGAGTTGGTAACTCTTAATTCGACGCTCCAGGTTTGAGGTTAAGTTGGCTGGTTAAAGCCGTTTATATTGTGTCTATACAGTTTGGATTCCCAAAATAGGTAAATCATATATATATATACCTTAAAAATTAAACTCAACACAGTCCTTATCTCCGATGAGAATAGTGTTGCTAAATATTAATATACCGCCGAACTATCGATATGTAGAGGATATTCAAATGTGTTCATGAGTAGGACTTGTATTTCAACGAGCAGTGTGAACATATGTATATTTTACGTGTGGCACAGCCACGACTGTCTCAAAAATTCCATAGACGCTAGAAGAACCGTTAAGATGTGTCATGCACTTCTTAACACACGAACTATCTCCGTGTATCTATAACCAAAATACGTGGAGTGATGAGCACAACAGCAGAAACATAGATGTACTGTCTGTTTTAAATTATTATAATGCGATATCGCCAGATACAATTCAGGATTCGACTAAGCAGGTATGCGTTAATATTATTTTTTATGCAGTGATACAGGCATTGGAAAAGCCACAAAGGTGCAACACATTTGGAAATAACTTTGCCATGTTCCTTCATGGAGTTTTTAAGAATTTAGTAGCAGTACTAAACAGATGAACGTTGTGTTCGATTGTTATATCAGATACAGTTCAATAAGGCCAGTGCAAGAACTGGACATAAAGGGAAATGTAGATCCCTGTTAGAAAACTGATACCTGACCAGAATTTGCAAAGGTCTGACATAGACAAACATAACGCTGAAGGAGGTGTATGATGTACTAGTACCCAGATCTCCAATCTCCTGACATATCAGAAATTGGTAGAGGTAGGGGTAGAGATGAGGTATGGTAGAGGTATGGAAGTGTGTTTTGTTTTTTGTACGACAATCCAGGAGACTCTGTGGCAGGAAATGACGAGGCAAGGGTAAGTCTTTAGAGATTTTTATTTTTTTTATTTTCAGAAGTAAATATAAAATGACAATTTCCAGATTAGCAACTTTTTCAGCATAAGTACAAACACAATTGAAAACATATAAAGAATAATAGCGATATCTAGGGATGAAACACATAAGACAACATAGCTATAAATGGGAAAGTTTTGCAGCTCAAAATTGACCAAGTTTGTTAAAATGAGTACAGTGCTGTGGTGTACTTTAGTACTGCTATGCTATTCGTCTGCATGAATCATTATTTTCATTTTATCTTTTCGGCCTTAAAAGTGTTCAAACCTTTCTAACCATCTATATCCTATTCTTAACTAATACGAGAGGTGTTCAACTTGTAATTGAACACTTTGTGTATCTTGAAATTCTCGCCGAATATGTTGATTTTAATGTCAAGTCTAATGATTCCTTCGATATGAAACATTATGACATGCACTATTATGTACTTCCTAATGTTGCTGCATCCGTATTTTTGAAAAAGGGTAGAGAATGACATTTTGAATCAAAAATCTTCAATTATAAAAATAACTGCAATATAAATTTTAAGATAAATGCTTTTTAAATGTCGTTTAAGTTTATAGTTTGCGAAAATTAACATGAAATTCCACTATGAAAATAATTAAATTTACGAAAGCTTCTAGTTCGAAACTTCAACTGCAGGCATTTTTGTGATTTCCTCCGCTATAAAAAAAACAAGTTTCATAAGTTTCTTAAAAGAAAAGCTAGAAAAAATATATAACTTCAATTTGCAAATAATGATAAAAATAATATGTTTTATCAAAGATATCTTTATAAGGTATATGATATACAACAACAATAACTGTTCATTTTTTTATATAAAAAAATATGGTTAAAATATTTATTTTGGTTAATTTATAAAATTATCAGTAACATACGAGCAACTGTCCTATTATCTGTCAATTTCTTAATATTGCGGTAAAAATTCAAAATCTATATTTTTGTCTAAAAAAATAAAACATACGATCACATTTAAATTATAAACACAGTTTTAAACAATTATGATATGCATTGAGTAGAATTATTTTGTTTAAGGTAAAACTCCACGGCAACAGAAACATATAGGTTTAAAATTGGAAAATAGTGTACACCTAATTCAAAATGTAATTTAAAACGAACCGCGTGAAATTGGAGATTAATTTCAAATGCATAAGTTCTAAATGACAGTTTCACATCATTAAATCATGCATTTTTTATGATAATCACTTCCGCTGGAAAAAAATAACAGCTTAAACAAACGTGTTCAATTATAAGCTGAACACCTCTCGTATAATCTTATTTTCCGAAAGACACAAGCGTAACGTAAACCATTGTTGTTTGTTATTCTTTAAATTTGTACTGTTAAACTGTTACTGTTGTTTGTAAATATGTGTGCTATTTTACAAAATGAAAAATAAAATGTGTTCATAATATTAAGAAAACTATAGCTTAATAACAAAATAAAAAACAACAACATATATTTTCATAAACATATAGCGATGATGTTTTTTATCCGTTTTACTGAAGCTATTTATGTACAAGTAATTTACTTTGGATTCTTATGTCAGTAACACATTATACATACACTTTAGTTACTGTGGAATCAGGAGGATAAAAAAGGAATATACTACCTGAAATACTTTGAGACAAATAACAGAAATGCTAGTGGTTCAAGTCAACATAGGCAATATCACCTGCATTTGTGGTTTGTGTTTGGGGTTTGTCGGTAGGGAGTGGGTAGGGGGCTTAGATTTGGATTTTTCATTAAACACACTAGGATAAATCAAAGAGATATATCTAATATTAGGCCGGTGACTGCACAACATAGCGTAGTATACAACTTTTCAGAAGGAAATTTCATAGGTTCTGCCTTTTTTTCTGAAATATTCCCTATACGATTATGGACTTTTGTCAAAACACGCGTTTAAACTATCCTACTAGTGGTTTTCATATCTCGTCGAAATATCGAAGTATCGAATTCAGTCATTATATTTACATTTCGCTTACCAAAAATATGAATATTTTTATTGGACCGTTTCAGTTATACGATTGCTTTATTGATCGATTTTAGTTCATTTTTATTACACTGAGACAGCAGCTTATAGTGTAACACTACAGCCTTGCCACTGTATTTAACCTAACAGTTACAAATGTAACACACTTGTATTCAAATGCACCCCTCTTATAACTGATCATGCAATGGGAGTTTTCTAATACTGTCCGTTAGTTGTTGGTTACTGCTGTTATTGTTTACCTGTTCTAAACTATGAATTCTGGGAATTAAGAGGTATTGCCATATTAATGGAGACCGTTCGCTAAAAGGTCTTGTGGGTAATTATGCATACACTGAGGTAATCAACGTGGTGTTAACCTGTAGCTACACAGGTCGATGTCCTTATGTGAGGCATGACTAACTGCCGAAAAGCAGTATGGGTAGACCTTTTAGAATAATACTGAGCGCACAGAAAGTCGAGGAGAGTCGGGAGTGGGGAGTCTAGAGTCGGTGGTTAAAGAGTGAGAGTCAGTTTCAATACTTGTATCCACAAGTGAGCCAGTATGAAGATTTGGACATTTGAACGTTTCTAAATACTATTATGCGCATTGTTTATTCTGGGAAGTAAGTAACGAACAACTTGTCAGTATAGTGTCGATATATGCCACAATGTGACTGTTTATTCACGAGAGTGTGAATGTATTTAATGGTAAAATAATAGTCATGTAATATTGCATGAAAAATTGTAATATGATGTAACACATACTATTTTCGGTAATTACATAATGAAAATGATATGGAATAAAGCACTATAAAAACGATGTACTAAATATTATTAGGCAATATTACGTAATCTAAGTTGTTACACGATTTGTCGTTAATTGAAAATAACTGTTTTGCTATTAAAAACATTAATCGTGTTTATATAATCGTATTGGTACATGTAATATTAATTAGCTATGGCGATTTTCGCCTATTTTCGCACAACTTGAGAAGTAGAATAAAGTCAGAACGAACGCTATGGTATAGTGTGCATAGTTATTTATTAATTTATTTGTTTTAGGGTGGTTGGTTGGGGGTTGTGGCGGTTTTAGAATGTGCCACTCCGAACTAGCGGTTGTAAAACCCCAGAGCCTGAGTAAAACTGTTACAAATAACATTTTGTGGTGCGCGCAGCACAGCAGTGATGGGGGCCGCCCCGCTGCTGTCGTGAGCCAATGGTATTCGTGTTGGTATAAACACTGAAGCGCGTGATTGGTTATCGACTGAGGGGCTGGTCGTACGTACGGAGAATAAACGGTTTGCATAAATCTCCAATATCTTCGCAATTAGATCGTTTATATTTTGTGAACCTAAGACATTTAATAATAGGGAATATTTAATTAAGTAATCAACAAATGGAAGTACTGAAAACCACTATACTAAACGGATATGCATATATGTATAACAGGATGTTCATAGCGTATTATGAATGTGTAATTATTCGGACTGTTTTATATGTACCAATAAATTATGGAAATCACAACGCGAAGTCCGGACCTTGTTATTAAATGTACAAAACATAGCATACGACCCCGTAGTGCTACAATGGGAGATGATGCCCTTAAAGCTACAGACGCTTACTTAAACTAGTACTAACGCATGAATATGAACTAGTCACGGGTGATGTAGTTTCAGTTCGACGAGCTAAGAAATCAATCGGTATATAAGCCAGAATCGATGTGTAAAATATCCCATTTCATCTAGCCTTCGTACAGGTAACATCGATCAATATACGGCTTGTTTCATAAAAAGAAATAGCTGTCCGGAACGGGCTTTGAACCAGTAAGGATTAGATTTATTTGTGCTTATTCATGTAGAGATAACCACTCTGCCACTGATATTTATAACACTAAATAAGTATTACGCAATAACTAGTGCAGATACACACACAAACCTATCAAACGCACATTAAAATATCGAGATAACGTTGTTTTGAAACGAAATCATAGTTTTAATTTGAGAAAATGTTTAATTTCATCACGCATGGTAAATGCATGTGCCACATGATGTTCTATATACTGTCGTCTGGGGTGAGTTAAAATATGTTGTTATTTTGCATGATAATAAATGATTCTAAATATACAATATTTTTAACAAGCCCCTGTAGTTCGATGGGTAAAACGGTAGTCTGTAATTGACTGTACATTAGAAGCATGGTGTGTTCAAGTCCCGAGAGAGGCAAACTTGTTCTCCAAATTATATTGCTACCTGTCCGATGTGGACTACTCGATGTCTATACAGTAAATGATGGCCTGCGTTAAATTTGATCGCTTAAATACCCGGTTTCGTCATGAGCTTGTGAACATGAAGTTACAAATAAAGTCACGCCTACAAAGAAGAAATCGATTGATATAGAGACTGCGTAGCTTTAAATACCCGATTTCTCCATGACCTGGTGAACATGAATTTACAAATAAAGACCTACAAAGAAGTAATCGATTGCTATGGAGACTGTGTAGCTTTAAGAAAACTAACCCGCCAATATTACGCAACAAATCCGATTATCAAAACTCTATCCACGTGTTCAGGCCATATAATAATGTATATGTGCCGATTAAAAGTATAGTTATTTTCTTGGGTTCTAAAAATACCTAAATGAATATGCGTAAAATGAGTTATGAGTTGGTAACTTTTAATTCGATGCTCAGTTTCGGGATTTGGTCTGGTTAGTTAAAGCCGTTTATATTGTCTCTATAGAATTTGGATTCTCAAAATATGTTAGTTATATGTATACCTCGTCGTCAGTAGGTTTATACACAGTGTACATATGTTGTAAAATGTGGCTGTTGTTGACGGATAGCTACTTTAATTGTCATAAAATGACGATACTGTTGGGAGTTAAAGTTCGACACGCCCTCTTCCTCAATGTTTTTCATCTCGGATTAAAGCTAATAAGTAATAATAGTTCAATGAGAGCACGTGATTTAAAAACGTAAATATTCATACGTATATAATATTTAATATTTGTCATAGATGAAATAATTCAGACCTACACGTTCAGTTACACGTTCAGCCTGTTGCTCTGCTACCAAAAACGATGTAATACGCTAGCACCGACGTATGCAAATAAAGGGTCGTGTGACACTAGCAAACTAAACAACACGGCCAAGATTGAAGACGGTAACTGTTCGACCCTAGATGCATAGAAAGATACTATTGGTTATTGAAGTTTCATGCGAAATTGTTTGAACAAAACATATTGTACACAATGTCTTGCCAAACATGTACAAAAAATGATGACGAGTGGGTTTTATCCAAACATAATAAAGGGTATTATGATAAATGGTATTATGTAAATTATAATTGTATATACATTGGAAAACAAACAAAAAAACTAACTCAGAATGCACATATACTAATCATTTGACTAAATTCAGAATAACTGTTTGTATTAACAACATTACACACTATGTTCTGTGTTTTAGTAAGTTTCTCGCAACATGTTCAATTATTTATGTTTTCCAGTACGCTATATTGGTCTGTAGAGTGTACTTGATTTTGCAGGCATTCATACTTTGGGGATATTGCATCATCTGAAATAGAAAAAAACACAAGAGATTACTAGTATGTGTTTAGTATATGTCCAACTATGTATTCACCAAATATCACTATTCGATTACAATAAAGTCAATTGAATAAACTGTTGTTTAACGTCTGACTAATACATTAGAAACGACCACCCAGAAATAGGGGACCAATGGCTACATAGAAATCCAGAAACCGTGTCTTAATCTTAATATCAAATACATCCCTATGGTTATTTAACGTGCTAGGGTTTATTTGCCCATCCGTCGGACAAGGCTTAGGAAAGTGACTTGCTCCTAGATATACCAAAGATACACTGTTGCGTTGATGTCAGTCCATTGAAACCTCTGATTAAAAGTCCATTGTCGAAGTATTGTTAGGGAAATAAATAGAATAATTGTTATCTAATTGAAGGATCGATTAACCTTTATATCAGCATGTATAAAACAGAATACGATAGAACTAGAACCGGTCTAAGTTTACTGGTACCTTGTCATTGGTTCTATCTGGTTTTGCCTGGTAACCAGCAAACAGTCTAATAGCGTAAAGAGAGAACAACAATTACCAATTACCAATAAAATGTACTTTCATATAAAAAATAAAGGAGGCGTTAAACAATTTCAAAATTTAAATAAAGACATAAAACATATGTTTCTGTGTAACATACCGTAACCGTCGTATGGTATAGTGTCTTGCTCACTTATCATTCCGTCCTCATGGTAACTGATGCTGTGTTCATGCGTCCCAACGGGCATCCTGTATTCTTCTGGTTAACATAAAGGAGATATAGAAGTCGAACAGGAAATGGAACTTGCAAGGCATGTGACCTATTTTATACGAGAAAAGCTATCTTGACCAACACTCTCTGTTTTATTATAACATCAATTCACGAGATGTCAATTGAACCAGATTCGCCGCAATTGCGAGCGGACGACCTCACCAATAATCTACTGTGGTCTTGATGTTTAACTGCGACCATTATATGTATATGCAATATTATCATTCTTACGTATATGCAAATCAAAAACCGCGACAGAAGAGCGTCCGATTTGCATGCGGAGTGTCGTGAGTTCAATCTACGACCGAGTCACACCAGACTTCATAAAAATGGTACTAGAAACTAATTTACTTGACGTTCATCATAAAAAAGGGTAGTGCTCGTCTCGGTATCAGTATAATGTGAGTGGGAGGGTATCACGTCATGTGCCTATGACGTGATTTTCCAGCGTGACGTGGAGTGTCACGTCGTGTGCTTATGACGTGGTATTCCAGTGTGACGTGGAGCATCACGTCATGTGTCTGTGACGTGGTATTCCAGTGTGACGTGGAGTATCACGTCATGTGCCCATGACATGGTATTCCAGTTTGGCGTGGAGTATCGCGTCATGTGCTTATGACATGGTAATCCAGTGTGTCGTGGAGTATCACGTCATGTGCCTATGACTTGGTATTCCAGTGTGGCGTGGAATATCACGTCATGTGCCTATGACTTGGTATTCCAGTGTGGCGTGGAGTATCACGTCATGTGCCTATGACTTGGTATTCCAGTGTGGCGTGGATTATCACGTCATGTGCCTATGATGTGGTATTCCAGTGTGACAGCTCTTTAAAGCTGAGGATTGAGCTCACTGCTACTGTGAACGCCGTCGTGATATGAAATATACTTAATGCAAACTTAAGCTCCATACATGAAATACCTTTGAAATACGAGTATTGCTTTTATATGTGAATCTAAAATTCACCATTATCAATATAATATTGAACCAAAATCAGTTGCAATTATTTATACAATTAAAATTATATTTCAGACACTTCATAGAATACACTCTTGAACTGACAGGCCCAACAACACAACTCAACACATGTCATGGTGCAAAATAAAAATGTGTAAATTGTGCCAAAGAAATCGTGTTCGTCTAGAAATTAAAATATAAATGTAAGTGTAGTGTAGTGTAGTGTAGTGTAGTGTAGTGTAGTGTAGTGTAGTGTAGTGTAGTGTAGTGTAGTGTAGTGTAGTGTAGTGTTAATGTAGTAGTACCGCTTGGTTTAATGTAAGATATCTCAAAATTGTAAAAATATGTGAAATTAAAATGTTCATGTTTGACTTTTGTATCTACTTTTAGGTCTGCGTTTTATATTCAGTGAAAAATGCATTTAATTATTTGAAGCATTGATTCGCACGTGTAATGAAATAACCTTTTGTTCTGGGCGCTTGTTTCAGCAAAAAAATTGTTGACGTTTCAAACAAAATTCAACTTTAAACTAAATAAGGTGTATATCAATAAAACAGACATGTTTTGTGGTAAATAAATATCTTACTTTTCAAAATCGGTTGAGAAAAAATAATTTCACATGCGAAAGTTGTTATGATGCGGCATTTTCAATGCAAAATTCTGCTGCATCAAAAAATAACTATTTGTTTTAGAATATTTATCCAAAAAATGTTTTAATGTGTTGGACAAACGTAAATTAAGACATCCTGAAAGATGTATAGCAAACTATTGAGGCCAACTGAAGTTATTTGAGATTTCATATGTTTCTGCTGTCTCAGCAACAATGAGTTAACATGAATAAAAGCCCCACCAAATAGCATTTTGGCTGCAAAATATTTATTTCTCAACCGATCTTCAAAACCAATTAAGTTATCACAGTGGTGGTAACTATGCCGTTCATATGAACAATAGTATCACAAAGTACATGCCTGTATCTACAATATCTTCCTTATTTACAGGATGGATATATAAACCATTGTCCTTATCTTCACAGCCTCCGTCACGGCTTCCACTCGGATGATTGTCCACTTCCTCAATAACCTCACTCATGCGTGCAGCAGTAGGATTTGGAATCTCGACTTCCGGCTTGTATATGTCTGCAAGAATTTCTAAAACCTCGCAAAGACAATCAGACATTTACAAATTAGTGTTTACCCTACCTTTTCAAACAGTCAGTTGCCTCCGATTTTCAAATACTTACTTACAAGTTATTTATGAGGATTTACTACCATCGCTTTTCACGATGAAGAGAGTGACATACATAAAGACTATCGATAAAGACTATCGATAAAGATATGACAATCACGAAGTTGGATAAAGTTTATGAAGAGAAATCTTTACCACTTGGAAAACGCGATCGGTCGCTATGCTCCCTTTCTTTCGGTTTCTTAAATGTGAAGATTTCTCTTCATAGCCTCTGTCCTATACTGAATAGATACACGATCTAAAAGCATGTCCTAAACTACTTGCTTTAATGCAAGCTATCTCAAAATTGCAAACATATTTGAAACTAAACTTTAGGTTTGCCTTATTATACACACGTTTTTGAAAATAACAGGGTATATTTAAATCGCCTCGTTTGTCCGTCTGTCTGTCTGTCCGTCCATCCGCCCGTTACCACAGCTCCTCCTAAACCGTTGAACGGAATTCAACCAAGCTTTGGGTATTACTTCACCATATGATGACGGCGTGCAAGAGCAACTTTATTTTTTGGCTCCGAGCCCAGGAGCCCTCAGTGGGGATGGTGTAAAAAGGTCAAATACACCACTAGAATTGCAAATACACTATCATTTTTCCATATTTTTGCACATAACTTGGTATATGTAATTATCTATGAAAGATAAACAACATATCAAACGATTTTATTATTTCGAAAACTCGGACGTCTTCTCGGGGTCTAGGGTGGGGTGGGGCGGGGGGATTTGGGGTAATTTATTTATTTTTTGTAATTATGTCTCAAATGACACTGTATACATTTGTTTTCTCTTACGTCATCGGTGAGGTCTGGGGGAAGGGGCACCAAACACCATAATAATTAAATTCGTTCTAGTTTATTAAGTGAAACTGAAAATCAATTATTTGAACCAGGTAATTAAATAACCACATATTATTTGAAATTCTGGAAACTTGTCATTAACCCATAGTGCTTAGCAACTTGTTTTTTTTTTAAAGTGTTGTGAACATTGTTCTGAAATTGAATCATCAAGTATAATAGACCTAGCAACTAACTACATCATACAAATATGAGTTACGTATAACTGCAAAATATATCATACAAATACCAGATATTCTTGTTATTTAGTAGATTATCAGTATTGGTCATATACACAAATTGCCTCACACGTATTGTGTCGAATCACTGATAATATGTCCAGTTCGTAAACAAATATTATCGCTGACTTGCCTGTATCTAAACTGCATGCGTTGAAAACAGGGCAAAGGTATCCATCACTGTCTGTTCTACCACAGTTCATGTCGTTGTGTTTTTTCCTGTCTTTAACCATCTCCAGCATTTCTTCGTCGTTCATCCTTCCCTCATTTTCTTTATCATTAGGATGTGGCATCTCAATTTTTGTCAAGTGTATGGCGGCAGTAATTCCTTAAATACAAAAAGGTCAAGCAGACATATAAATTAATCATCAATCAATCAATCCATCCATCCATCCGTCCGTCCGTCCGTCCGGTCGGCCGTCCATCCATCTATCCATCCATCAATCTATCAATCACGATCACAAACACAGCATTCAGGAATGATGCTAAATCATAGCGTAACTATGTGGAATTATCATTTTACAGGGCTGTGAAAATACAAAAAAAAACTAGCCAGCTATAGTGCTTGCTAAAATTAATAGTCGAGTGCTTTCGGCTGAACGCCTTCTTCAGGAGTACAAAGACATGTAACATGTACATGTAAGTGTAATAGAAAACAAAATCTAGAATGGAAAAAGCACACAAATGGTTATAGATCTACATATATTATTACATAGTACTGATATTACCTTTTTTGTAAGTAAATGCCCGCAGAAGGGGCATATTTAGATTTACAATGAATAAAAACACACTTCTAGCGTATTTATATAATGCTGCACAAGCGGAGAAGGTAACACGTGCTCAGACCGTTATTGAACTAAACACGTCAAAACGTCAAACGTGTTTAATTAAAACAAAATAACAATTTGTCAGTAAGTAAAACGCTGACATTTTCAAACGATCTGATATTTTAACTTGCCTCTGTCGGTTAAATAGCGTACGCTAATGCTACAGTGTTTTTGACATAGTTTAACTACTTTCCCATATCAACCTCTACATTAAATTCATTTTGAAGTGTTAGTATTTAACACAAATGCTTTTAAACTGTTATACTGGTGTTATAATAATTATTGACAAGTGTTGCTTAATTAAATGTTAATATACTTAATTAAATTACCGTATCAAAATTGTGTAATAATTTATTATGTTAATAATACTTATTATTTTTCAATGTTAAACTTTTAATTTTAATTAGATTATCTATATTATAGACGAAAATTAACTTATTTAGGTAGCCTAATTGTCAACTTTTTTTGTGTTTGTGACGTCATATACCTTTATTCCTTATTAACATTGCCATTCATGTTTGTCGTTTTGCGTGTTTAGGGGTTTACTGTGTTTTGTGAAAGCTGCATTTCCCGTTCGACTTTTATACTTATTTTTAAAACGATCAACTTTATAATGCGATTTACCATCTCATTTCATACACACATATCGAGCATAGGAAATGATATATAGGGTCCTATAGAAACCACAGCGTCCGAACGCAATGGCATCGTAGGTCCGCACTGTACTGCAAACAAGGACTTGAAACTACAATGAAAGAGACAAAAAACAACAGAAAGGGTGGTGAAGACTATCAAAATGATTAAATATGAGGCGTCAATCCAGGAGGTGATCTGGCGCCAATATTACAGTCTAAACAAGTAGGGAAATATAACCCTGTTGCTTCATATCCTCAATGAACCAGAAAGCCCCCTTATCCTAATATTCACTCATTTACAACCCCCACACTCTATGATTCAGAGATACTTCTACAAGGTCAGAATAACACAATGGTCACTCCCCATAAACTCGCACATCACTGTTTAACCACATTGATCAACGTCTATCTTGATCCATAACACAACCAACATCCCCGAATTCCATCCAACTCTTCCTGAATTTCAATTGCTTTCTACTAGAAGGTGACGGTAAGCATCTTCCCGTCCCCTATAGTCACAATCTCCACGTCGTTGCGTCTATTTCCTCTCTAGCAGCTCCCTCACCACAGTACTATACAACGTGGGTATCACTAATAATTTGACTCATCCAAACCCAACCAAATAAACACATGCCCATCCATTGAATCCTAATACTATACTAATCGTTAAAAAGAAAATTAACACTATAAAAAGAGACGTCAATGTCACGTCTAGCAACTACGATCATAATCATATTACCTACGAATCACCTCATAAATACATAAAAACTACTCTATGCACTAAACTAGCTGCAAATAGAACAGAACCCCCAATAAAATTCATTATTACTAAAACATTCGTATACATAACACCTCGGTCGCAAGACATGCACAACTAATATGAAGCAGACAATACCAGACACACCTGTCGCCATATCACCAGACAGCCCAACCAAACCCAATCACCATTCGCAAATCCTCGACATAAATACTAAATAAGCAACGATCACAGCGATCTAACTAGTAATAAACAAACACATCCATCATATGTAAATCAAACTCCCACACACAGCTAACCTAGTCAAACCCTGACACTAACCCAACCAATCTACTAAAACAACTACACAACATCAAACACCAACAAATCCCAAACTCAACTCCCCTCTTCAAACCCATCAACTAAAAAACCACTACAACACTAACATACAACCCAAATCACAAACCAACCACCATCCTCAAACTCCAAACTAACACTCCCAAAACCCCCCATAAATACAACTATACCCTCCACCTACTCAACTAATACCCAAACAACATCTTACTAAATCCCCCTCACTGGCTGTACCTACAATCGTCAATACAACCACCACATACCAACTACAAATCTCAACAACCCCAATCATAACCCACCTTACAATACCAATCACTAACCCTACAACACTCCTCCAACCTACACCATAAACATAAACCACACAATAATTACAACCATACCCCTTCAACTCCAAACACACACCCAACACTAACAACACCCCAAATCCACAATATCATACCACCTAACCATATCTACATATCCCATCCAAACCTATTCCCCCATCTAAACAAATCATAACACTCAAACAATTCCACTCCAACAACCCAACCCTCCCCAACTACCCACTAAAAACACCAACCACCCTATCAACACACAAACACCACACAACAACACTTCAAACCACATCTAACCAACACAACCACCAACCACACAAAACACCCCCCCCATCCCAAACCCCAACACCTTCCCCCCAAAAACATCACTCCCCCCCCCCCCACCCACCCAACACCTACATATTTAAACTCCCCATATTCACATTACTCCCCACTAACTCCCCTAAACAATAAATCTCCCATAAAACACCCCATACACCCCCCCCCTAATTCAAATCCAAATAAACCCCTAACCTATAATTTAAACATCTTCAATTCCCCAAACACCTTCCCCCACTCTACAACAACTCACTCCATCTTATCACCTACCAAATCCCATCCTACCCCCTTAACACCATACTCAATACCCAATAAACACCCCCCCCCCCTACATTAACCCCCAAACTAACCCCCTACCACCCAATCAAAACTCCCCTATACTTACATATCTTCATCACTTTAATCCTTCCCTCAAATCCAACCCAAACCTCTCCTCCCCAAATCCCCCAATTCCTTCCATTAAACCCCCCTATACAACCTCCCCATCTCCACCTCACCAATCCCCCCCCCCCTCAATCCCCAATCACCAACAAATCAATCCCCACCCCCCAATTCAATAAACTATAATCCCACACTTTACAACAACTTACCCCAAACCAACTCCTACAACCACAACCCCAACACCCACCCCCCTAACCTCCCCCCACCCAATCTCAAACACAAACACACCACCTCAAAACCCACACAACACCATCCACTACTACTCCACTCCCTACTTCCCCCAAACACCAACTTCACTAAAACACACTAAACTCATCCCCCCAATAACCCACCACCACACCACCTCAACAAATATACCCAAATACAACAACACCCCCCTCACAACTCACCCACAACAAAAACCCTACACCATTCTAAAACCACTTTCACCCCCCATCCCCTTAACATCCTCCTCACCCTTCCCATTACATCCCTTCAACACCCAACCCACTCTCACCCCCCACCTTCTACATTAACTCCCCCCAACACAAACTCCCCAACACTCTAACTAATTCTCACCAAACCCCACACCCCCACCCCCCCCCCAAACCCCCTACCACCAAACACCTATAAAAACATCACACCACAAACCACAACAACACTCTTTCCCTTCACCCCCCTCCCCTACACATCTCCCACACCACACCTCTACTAAAAAACATCAATAAAAATAAATCTCCATAAATCTACAAACAAA